>VXBU01008958.1:864564-883593 GCA_013400315.1 Bombycilla garrulus
AAAAAAAAAAAAAAAAGCCTGTTCTATTGTTTTGCATATAAATGTCATGACTTGAAAATAATCTATTAACTGAAATGGAAGATAATAATGAAAAGTCATGTAGAATAGTCTGTAACCTCTTGAAAAAAAATCAATATAATTTTCAGGAATTAATTTCTCTTAGGATTAGAACAGTACCTGTGAATAAACCCATCCATGATTTTTCTATCATCTCTTTTCCTTACTCTTCTGTCAATCACATTTGTCTCTATAATCTGGTATCTTTGTATTTTGTTCTGATGTGCTCCTATCATTCTCTGTTCAGGACTATTGTGGTTAAGAGGTACAAAGCCTGTTATTTTGTGCTAACTTATGAGCTGAAGTAAAGCATTCTGCACTTGATTACATGCTAGCATTTAATATCCTTGACTCTATTTAATATTTTAGATTTTTAGAACCTGTGCTTTGAATACGTTATTTTTGCAACTATCTCATTTAAATATTTATCTATGTGTTAAACTTTGGTATTAGATAATCTCAAAGTGAACCTTATTGTTTAGCAATGATGGCAACAGATCACCTTGGAACCAAATTGCAGCAAGTCTAATGGTTGTTAGAAGGAAGCCTATGCTTTTTTATCTTTAAGGGCAATAGTAAAATCTAGTCCTGCACTGAAGTTTCTGCTCACCACTTGAGCAGAAAATACACACTGATGGAAGCAGGAGGTGCTCTTCTGAGTTTATGGGAGCATTATGAACAGGCACTTTTGGATTTGGCTCAGAAACTTGTAGTGATGTGAATCCTTGAAGGTTCAAGTGGAGAACAGGCCTTTTAGCCTGGCCTTTGCATAAGAGATTCATATACTCTGGGTGTATGGATTATCCTACATAAAAGGTCTTCATCAGTTTTTACCATATGGTTAAAACATATATACATATTTTTGCTGTTACATCCAGGCGCTGTGAGGCAGCTGGTATTAATGAATAAAAATAGCCAGCAAAATCCTGGCATGTGGTTGCTAGAAGGAACAATTTATAGCCAAGGGTCTTTTAGATTACTAGAAAGGAGAAAAAAGGAACAACCCCAAAACACATGACCTCTGAAAGTATGTATGAACTCTAAGTTTTATCTGCATTTTGGGCACCTGTATTGCCAAAGGCAACAGAATGTGGAACTGATTAAAAGATATTAATTCTGTTTCTATTGCTAAAAATTATAAGGAAGGCAATTGAGGGGTGTGGTGTTTCGGGTTTCTTTTCTAAACACCATTGCTCTAGTTTGTCTTTTAGCTGATGTTAGTATCAAGACATTTGTAGCTCCATGAAGAGTTTGGGAGAGATAAATTTCTCAGAATAAATGCAATATAACTTACAAGGTGAGCCTTGGAAGGTGGTTTTACTGTAATGCAAAACTATGAGTTCTAGTAATTTATTTCATAGCCCTAGTTTAGATTTTTACCTTCTAAAAAATAAAGCTGACCTTCTTTCTCCACAGAGCAATGACAAAATGCAAGATTCTTATGTTTCAGAAAATGACTCTTAGGTAGTCCTTAGCATTTCATAATTGACAGCTACCAAGCACAGTAAGACTCAACCTATGGTTTATGCTGTTGGAATTTTTTTGTCTGTTTGGGTTTTTTGCCTCATAAGCTCTCTGGTTCAAATAGTGGGATGATCAATATAGCATGCAAATGCTGTAGAGTGTGATCACTAAAAGCTATTTTTGTGTTGTAGTGAGAAAAATATTGCATTATTTGCAGTGTGGCTATACTGGCTGCTTCGTTCTTGACTGCTATAAACAGGCACCAGGAGCAGTATCAGGATGGGGTGTGGGATTCTGGTGTTCCACAGAACCATGAAGACTGGCATTAGATTCTATCATAGGTTAGCAGAGGAGAGAAAAATACAAAAAAATCAAGTAAGATCAAAATAAATCTAAAACTGACAAACATTTTTATGAAAGTACATTTTAAATGCTCCATAATTCATTCAATTAATTCAAAAAGAAACTGAGTAGTTCCCAAATTATGTTAAAGTTGGGAAGGAACAGATATCCTGATCTAAAGAGAAACACAGCACCAGCATTGGTCAAAATTGGTGAAAGGAATTAAAATAAGAAATAGGAATTTATTTTGCAGTTAGCATGATTAGGAGTTGAAACAGATTACCTAGAGATGTGATGGTTTCTTTTTCTCTTGTTTCATAAAAAGGCCACAAGCCTTTGAAAGGTGATTTAGACAAATCAAGGCTTGATGTAGGAGAATTCAGGTGAAATACTGTAGGTATGAGGAGAAACTATTCAATGGCATAGAGCTGTTCCACAGGAAGGACTCTACAGAAAATACTCATCTCTACTAAAATTTGTCCTGAATGAGAAGTTGCCAGATTGCATTTGTCACTCTGACTGCAGTGACAAAGGAACAAGACTTGCAGCAACATTGAGATGTGACCAAATTTTTCTTCCCTATAAGGCTGAAGGAAGCGTAAGCAGGATACTGATGTAAAAAATGGAACAACTTATTTCCTAATTATGCATCTATGAACTTCAGAAAAGCCAACAGGAGTAAATGCCTGGTGGTTTTGTGGCTTCATTACAGAAAAACTCTTGGAATATGGAAATCATAAACAGCAGGCAGGCAGACGGTTCTAGTGAGAACTCATTTCACAGTTAAAACTGCTAAACTGTGTTTTAGCTCTTTTTCATTCAAAAGATAATGCTGCTTACTATTGTTAAGTTTAAATTTTTGTTATCCACCATTGTTGGTAATGGCTTGTTAGATGTTTGAAAAATGTGCATATTATTAAGCAGTAATATCCGTTCTACATTTCTGTTTGGCAAGTGTGAACTGCATGTGTACGGATGGTTCTAATACAATGCTTTGGCTTTGTGTTTGAAAGCTATAACCTGTATTTTTTGCTGTTTTCCAGTGACTATTGTCAGCAACCACTTGCTGTGAATATCAGAGGAACAAGAGAACCTAGGAGAGGCACACTTCGATTTTTCAGCAAGAAATGTATGAAGATGGAAGGTAATTCTAGGTTGGATGCTTACCTAATCCCAACAGAAAATGTAATTGCAAATGTAAAAAAGTGAGAAAAACCCACAAAAAACCTTTGGGAAAATTAGTGATTCTTATAACAAAGGATGAATACAAGCCTTGAACAAAAAATTCAGCTTCACTGTAGTTTGTAAAGATGGAAATAAATATCTGTGGTAGTGAGGTAATTTAAAACCTTTTAGAACAAGTGTTTGTACATAGAATTTTAGCATTTTTGCCAGGCAAATTCAATGCCAAAGCTACCACATGTGAGGCATTTCTAATTTTACCCAGCTGAAATTTATCATGTCAGCTGCCAGCCCTGAGTTCTGGGTTGTTTTGTTGCTTGGAGAGGGTTGGAACTCTTCATTTTTTGGAAAATTCTTGCTCATAAACTGCAAGTGATTCTTCATTGTGGCTGAAAAAAATATAAAAAACCTTGAGTGTTTCATATCAAATATAGTGTCAATCTCCTCTTAACACGCTGTTCTTACTAATGGTTTTCTGTGAAACTGCTTAACAACTTCTAGTGTACAGAGTGTTTTCAGAAGGAAAGCATTTATTCACTCCCAGAGGTCAGTGGTGCAAAGTCACAAACTTGTAGTGGAGTGATCTTATTGCAGAGAGCAAGCTGACCCCTGGAAATTGTGTTCTGTGTGCAGGTTCTCAGCTCTACTCCCTCGTGGTAAGATAGATCTTTTCAGAAGGAATAACCCAAGTAAAGTGATCACATCCCTGGATCTTTTGGAATAGTAGAGCTGCTGTAGCCACACAGTCCAGCGCCTACCTAGGGCACTGTTATCTGGTGGTAGGAAAGTGTGTAGAAAGAAAATATTTATATAAAAATCCTGGGATTTATGTGCTCTGTTATGCCTGTGTGATATTATTACAGAGAGCAGGAGCAGTATAAAGAGTGCAAGACAGAAATGAGTAATAAAATAACTCCTGTCCTTGGTCAGAATACCTTTTCTGATTGATCAAACAAAAAGCCTATTTTTTTTTTGATTGAAAACATTATTTACAACTAACTAACTAACTGAAGCATTTCCATGGCTAGTCTACCACTGTAATTTGAAAAAAAATCCCCTGTTACAGCCCTTTATAACAATCCTGAGGGTTTTGAAAAAAGGATTTTGATGTCACCACTAAATGGTTGTCTCACGCACAATTTGGTACCAACTGTAGTGTATGGAATGCTATGGATGTTTACATGTGCTGTTAATTCTGAAAAAGAGACTTATTTTGCCACAGACTACTCTCTGTGATCTTAAATATAAATAGGATACATAGAAAATGTCTAAAATATATAAAAGAAGAAAAATCTGTGTAAAATCTCTGTAAATACCCAGATAAACTGTCATGTACTTTTGATATACAGAAACTTAAAATACCTCTTCTCTGTGTTCAGTGGACTGGGGAGTCCATTCAGATGTATGGGCTGTTATATCTATTGATGCTTTTGAGTTGACTGAAATGAAAATAACTTCTTAAAATCTTATTGTACAAAGTGTGCTGTTATTGCTTTCCATTATTGAGGATGATAAGCATCTCAGAGATCTCAGTGGCTGTTTTATTGCTGGCGTACATTGCACGTGCCTGCTGAAATGAGCACTGTGCATTAGAGTTAAATGGGAAGCAGTCTGCTTCCAGACCTTGCGGCCTTTAAGTATCATACAAGAAGAAAACATGGCAAGATAAGAAAATGTAATGGTAATAAGGCATCCTGTGATAAAAAACAAATGCAGAGTACATTTCTGATTTATAAACTTTTTAAATTCCTCTATTTTCTTTCCATGCCTGAAAGAAAACTTTACTGTCATTTACCCTCAGAACAAGGCCTGAGGTGGTGGTTTGATTAATCTTGATAAGCAGTGCTAGGTACAGTTGTGAGAGGTCAAAGGTTCGTATGAACACCACCTGGCTCCATCAGTTTTACTGCAAGTATCATAGTGTTTTATGTTAGTTAACTCTGGGAAGACCTACTTATCTATGACATGCAAAACTGACAAAGTGAACACAGGAATGTAAATGTTCAACATGTTACATGAAAATGTTTAAAAAATACACTGTAAAGGTTGCTTAAATATTTTAATAAATAATAGATTTTTGTTTAATGTGTGATGAGGACAGCATAATCTTTTCCCCAGAAGGCTTTTCTGTCAAAAGAATTGCTTTATAAATTCCTCCTGCGTCTTGGTATTATGTAAGCTAAAAGTCCCTTGGCTATAATAAATATTGGTTAGCTGACCTTTTAAATCAGCATTTTAAAATAGTTTTGTTTCAGCCCAAAGTTATTTGTAAATGAGACAAATTAAATTATTGTCCTTATTTATCACTCACATTGAATCAATTCAGTTTTCCAGAGAAATATGATTATTAAGACATGACATTGGACTGAAAGTAAAGATACCTGATTCATTACTCATCATGTAAGTTTATGGTAGAATAGCCCCAATAACACATGCAGGAGTGCTGTAACTGTAGTTTTTGTATTCTAAGGGCATCTTTGAGACTCTTTGAATCTTTGCCCATCATTTTCACAATTTCAGACCAGATACGAGCTTTTCAGGAAGAGGACTGATAGAATTCTAAGACCCTGCTAAAGAAAAGCAGTAGGATCTTTCACCAGAGTGCCTACCTAAAATGATGATTTTTTTTTTTTCTTTAAGGTTAAGAGACAGCTATTCCAAAAAGGGATCTGAATTTCTTAGGAAACACGAAGGAGGATGTGAAGCAAGTGTGGCCATGCTCTGGAATGAGCCCATGGAAGGGCCACCCGTATCATTAGAGAACTGTAGCACATGAAGCACAAGAGTAGAGAGCAGGCTTTGCTCAGCCTTTGGGAAGGCTAAAGGGAGACCTTGTGTGTGTCCACAGCTGCCTCATGGGAGGGTTTAGAGAAGACAAACAGGGACTTAGCAAGAATTAAGAGGCAACAGACATAAGTGGCAACAAATGAAATTGTTAGGTGATAGAAAAAATTGTATTCACAGCAAGGGGTAGTCAAATATTTAAAATAGTTGCTCAGAGAGGAGGTGAAATATCCATTCTTAGCAATATTAAATATCCACCTGGGCAAGGTTCTGGGTAACCTGCTTTGAACAGGGAATCAGATGAACTGCAGAGGTCCTTTCTGAGTTATTCTTTTGAGGAAGAAAATGGAAGAACAAAAGGGTTTATTTTGAAAAAAAAAAAAATCTTACGGCTCTGATGTGTTTATGTGTGCTGTGTTAAAATTCACCCATGGAAGAATATTGAGAGACATGTCTTGGAAAAAAAAATCCAGATGAGCTCTCCCCCCATCCTATAATTCAGCAAAGTTATTTATCTTTGTACTTCTTCCCCTTCCTCAGCTGTAGAAAACATCTGTTCCATGGGAGTTACCATCTCTTCATTAATTTATATCTGCAGACAGGAAAAGAAGAAAAAAGATAAGAAAAAATGAACTTCAGGGAAAACCTAGGAAAAATAACATTTTCTTGATTTCTTGTTGTAGCCTTTCTCACACTTAAGGAAGTTATTCTTTGCAAACTGTAAGAAAACACTTTGTGACCAAAGATTGCCTTAGGTCTCCTGTGATTTCCATAAAATGGACTCACATGCTTTTAAGATCATGGTGTTATTATAATAAAATAAAAAACCCAACCAACCAAATAAATAAAAATAGAGTAAATAACTTTTTGAGTAAATGAAATATTGTTGGTAAATAAAGGCATGACAAGTTAAAAGGTTTCCAGTGCTCCCCTTCCCTTTTAGTTTTTTCAGCTTCTCTGTTTGTACAGGCTTGTCCCTACCATTGTCAATTCAGTGCCTCTGTCCCTTACTCCAGTTTCTTTGGCCTGCTGCATCTTGTAATCCCTCTGGCCTTCTTCCACTAATCTTGCCTTGTGTCTGCCAAGCACAGTCTTTTACACCCCTCTTCAAGTTGTCCACCTAATTTCTTAGAGGAACAATGAAATGTAGAAAAAAGGAAAGAAAATAAAAATCTTGTGTGTCACACAAGGTTTAGGCTTAAATCCAGTTTCTCTTTTTACAAGCTTCTGTAAAGAAGAGCTTGCAAGAGTCCATGGTGTGGTTCCCATGGAGAAGGAGAAAGGATATCAAACTACCATCTTGATTTGTGGGCAGAAAAAGGAGCTTGGATTTGAGGAAGATGTACTTGTGTTCTTGGACAACTGAGTTTCTAGATCCTTGAACTTGTAAGTCAAGAGAGAATGAATATTTTGCTACTTCTTTTCCACTATAAGCTCACTGTACTCGAGAGATAACTCCTTTCACCTGTATTCTTATTTTTACAGGAAAGGGAACATCAAGTATATTTTGTACCAGAGCCCAACTGTGTTGAACAACTGTATGCACATTGTTTTATTATTTTATTTTTCTCTTAACCTTTTTTTTATGATTCTATTGTTGCCATATGTGTTCATTCCAAATAAATATCTACCAACTTTCCTTGGAGCTGTCAGAAACCACTAATGAGCTGTTACATAGCATCTGTGTTGCATTACTACCAGTTTTCAACCAAATTCTCTGCCCTTCTTGCTCTTCTTGCATCTGCTCCAAAACAGCACTGGAGATTTTTGACTGACGATAAACTCAAGGGTTGCTAAAGCATTCAGTAGCACGCAGATTTAGTTTTATGAATATATCCAAGATGGGCCTTTGCTAGTGTGTCTTCAAAATGTCAATTATGGGCATATTCATTTCACAAAACAGCCAATAGCTTAGGTCTTGTGCAGGTTCATGCTACAGAACAACAGGTAAAATCAGAACGATCACATCTAGCATGAGTGGGCCGGATTAGGATGTGCTTTTCTTTTCACCTTCTGTCTGATGCTTTGAATGTGATAAATGGTCTCCTTGTTGAGCTGTCTTTGACCAGCTACTATCATGCCTGTGCTCTTTTCACTGCCACTTTCCTCTGCTCATCCCACAGACAGCTGGACAAGTTGCATGCCAGAAGCAAAATGGGAGCTGGAAAAAGCATTAAAGTGTCTTTCTGGCTGTATTTCAATATCTTTGCCAGATCCTGATGTTGGGTGGAACCCGGAAAGTAGTCACATAAAAAAACAATTGAGAAAATACCACTGATAGTACTAATTTGGTTTTTAACAAACTTGAGACCATCTTAAAATTACAGTAATCTCCTACAGTGGTTTATTTGTTTAATGTGGTTACTCATTGATAATGAGTATAAATTTTTTAAATTTTGGCATAGGAAAAATGACGTCTGGAACTGAATTCTTGAACTTTTTAATGCTTGAAGTCTTCTGGATCAGATGCATTAGTTAAGAAACAAATTACAGTTCACACCCACCCCTTCAACCTCCTGCCCCCTCCCACCTCTGCAATTAAGTCTCAAAACAAAAGAGCCCAGACTTTTTGACTGCAATTATAACTGCTGCAAAGGGACAGGGGGAACTGCATCCCTGTCCTAGCACTCGTGCTTCTTGTCTCAGTGTTTTTGGTACGCTGCTCTTATTCTAAATATAGTAAATTCACCCTCCAGAAGAAGGGCTCTCTTATGGTTAAGAGCTAGACTGTGTCTTGGAAGAGTGGTGGTGCCATTAGTGCACCTCTACCTGCTGCCTTCACTGCCTCCTTCCCGTGCCATCTGGAGCAAGGCACTGTGACCTGATCTTCTGAAGTGTGCAGCTGAGTGGGTTGCAGCTTTTCCACAGCCTGGAGACCTCGTGCTTCTCTGTTCTATCACAGCAATTGCTTCTACCTTTTATATGAATCCACCCCTTCATAGGCTTCTAACTCCTTCTGGTTTCATTGTTCCTAGCCTTGCATTATCTGTCTGTTGGTCCTTTCTCTAATAGGAATCTTTTCCTCTCTATTTAAATGTTAAGTTTTACTGTAAGCCCAACACCACCTTGCTGTAGCTGTTAGTGAATGGTATAATACAAATAATCATGACTTAATGGAGTTGAATTAAAATAAATCTCTGTAAAAAATTGAGACATCAAAATTGATGACTGTACTATTTCTGACTCCTCAATGGATAATTTTTAAGTATTCTAGACTCTATTTCATTAAATTTCCAGGGCTGTGAAGTAGCATTGAGTGTCATATCAGTATCTAGACATAGGGCTTCACTGACTCATGTCGGGATATGGGCCTCATGTTTAAGCAGAGAAAATCATAAACAGCATTATGGAAATTCAGAGCCATCTCCAAAAGTGTCACTGTGTAACAATGCAATATGGATGACCAGTCCAAAACCAGAACCCTTTCATAAAAGCACATTTAAGAGTGGTAAATGGTTCTTAACATTCCTCAATGGTTGAACTGAATAAGTGAGAAATAGAGGAAAAAATGTCATTTACTGCTGATGCATAGCAAGTGGTTGAAGATCAGAATTAATCTCAGATAATTTGCTTTCTTAATCTGTTTGCCTAATAATTATTACTTCACAGTAATAATGATGGAAATGAAGAGTAGATTGAAGGGTCAGAAGTGAAAACAGATGCTGAAGCGCTCTTCAGAAATTTGACAACACTGTGTCTGGCCCCAGAAAGCCATAGTGTTTGTCAGTGTTTGAGACAAGGCAGATAATCTCTCCAGTTTTTAATTTGTTATGGATCCTAAGAGCAGTAATAATTACAGTCTTGCTTTCTCAGACAAAGTTTTCACTAAAGTTTCTCATGCTGAAGACCAGAGGATAGGACATCTTTTGTGTTTAAACTAAACAGCAAAAATCTCCTCCCCTAATCTTCGATGGTGATTTCAGAGTTGTTTCTAATAGGTTTTCCTTTTAATAACCTGCTTGCATCAGAATGGCAACTTTGGTTGGCTAGTTTGTTGTATTCATGAGAGATTGTATCAAGGCATGAACCGCACTGAAGTGTTTTGTATCACTGGCAATTCAGCAAATAATCATCTTTTATTTTCATTCAGTCCTGAACCGAGGTGTTGGAATAAACCATGCTCTTTTTGTTGGAATGGACTTTGCATGAAGACATTCAACTAGCCAACTGTAAACTGTACTTAAAAAAAAAAAATTCTGTCAGTGGTTTGTGTTTTAAAAAACATTGTAAAAATAATCTCTCTCTGCAGTCAAAAGAGCTGCACTCAGATGTATCACAAGAACAATTTGCCAAACAATCAGCTGAAGTAGGAGGTTCCAATTTTTCAGAGCTTTAAGGGCCCCTGGCAGAGAGGAAAGCTCTGTTATGTACATGCTGACAAGTACAAGATAGGCAAGCATTTGCTGCAATGCTGTTGTTTAATTACCCTCCGGTGTCTAATTGTGATCCTCCCTTGGGAAGTCAGTACTGAGGATACAAGTTTGAGTCAGGATCTTCTACTTTTTAAATAATTGCACATTTTGGCAGAAAAAAAATAGGATCTAGCTTAAAAGGGGTGAAAACTACAATCACAGTAAAACTCAAAAGAAACATCTCTCTTTAAACCAGTGTCCAGGTCTATGATGAACAAAATTCCAAAAGCAGAATACCTCTTTTCAAAGTGAGTTAAAACTACTTAGGCATTAAACAATTATATGTCGTTTGCATAATAGACAACTAAGCAGAGCTTCTTGATACCTGCTTTAATTCACATAGGCATAGTGAAAGGAATCTCTAGTAGGGTTTGAAAAAATCAAATTTCTATTAAGGTAAATTGATGTCCTGTGGGATTGAGGCAGATGATGTAACATTTTGATGTTTTTTTTCTTTATTCCAGTGATTAAGTCATATGAGGAAGTGTTATCTATCTGGTAAAGTGGTTATCATTTCTTACTCTTGGACATGAAGAAGTTGATCTTGTTGCACAAGGAAAAAAATGAAATCACTTTAAGATGTGCTAACAATGTAGATGTTTACCCTTGAGGGTGTCTAACATTATATTTGTGGTAATAATATATAATTGTATTCTCTCTGCCTTTGAAAAATACTGCTGATATTTCTTTCAGTTCCAGTTTTCACTGTCAGTGTTTGAAAAGGCCTTTTAATCATGCCCTACTTTTTATATTTTAATTATTATTGATTTTTTTTTTTTGTAATTATAGTATTTTAATTTCTTTCCCATTTAATTATATTCTTCTGGTAGTCTAACTGGAAAAGGCACAGTATAAGAGCACATTGTTAACAGCTGTGACTTTTTACACAACTAACTAGCAGAGGACCACTTCTTTGGTCCCTGACATGATGTAACTTTATGCCATGCTTTCCTGCTTTGCTCTCAGAGAAAGAAGTCTTTGGGGAACCAAGCTCAAGCTGTTTGTTTTGTTTTGTTTTATTTTATTTTTCCACAGCTCTTAATACATTAGAGCTATGTTCTCAGCAGGTTGCAATATAGTCACATAATAACATTAACTCTATTTCACAAATCCTTCTTCCAGTTGACCATTGGTGTTATCAATTATTTTATATACAACTATACTGAGATACCTACCATTCCCCTTCCATATTTATTTTGTTATTTACAAGTCAATTCACAATTGATTTTTTGTAAATTATATCTCTGTTTTTAATATTAAGAATATTTCCCAAATCAATATATTTCATATTTGTTGTTGTTTTTGTTAGAAAATTCAAAGATAAATATATTATTCAGTATAAAACTGAGATATAAAACATTCTTATGTACTGTGATATTTGGTGTGGTTTTGGTTTTCATGTTTCTTTGCTCCCTTGAAAATTTCTGATTGCTGTGATAGAGACTTGCTTTGAATGTCATTTAGATTGGAGGTTATGTGCCTGAAAACAAGCCTTACTATCTTATAATGGAAGAAACGGCATCAAATCCAGCCTTGTGATGTCTGTACCATGCAAATAAGACAGGACAAAATTTTTCTAGGCATAATCACAGAGTAGATTACTTGTATTAGTCAACAAGGTCAGTGAGACTTCATTATTCGCTGTAAACCAAAATGTAACTCATGAAAGTGCACCTGTGAAGTCTCTGAAGCTAAGGAATATCAGCAGCTGAAAGCATTCTGTGGAGGTGTGTCCCAGGCTGCTTGCTGCGTTCTTGTACAGTTTCCTTGCCATGTGTCTGACCGCATTTGGAGACAGGGGCTCAGTGGACTCTTGCTGTGACCCCATGTGCCTGTTCTTACATTCCACCAGTCTACCAGAGCACATTTATCCCCCACAAGCTGTCTGTGGATCTCTGCTCCCCCATGGACCTCCGGGGGCGGCAGGGGCACAGCTGCCTCACCATGGGCTGCACCATGGGCTGCAGAGGAATCCCAGCTCCAGCACCGGGATCACCTCCTGCCTCTCCTTCTGCACCGACCTTGGTGTCTGCAGGGCTCTTCCTCTCATGTGGTCTCACTCCTCCCTTCTCTGGCTGCAGTAACTTCCGTGCAGTAACTTTTGTTTCCTTCTTCTTCAATGCCTTATCCCAGAAGCGCTGCCATCACCCCGGCACAGCTCAGCCTTTCAGCAGTGCGTCTGTCTTGGAGCCTGCTGGGGTGGCTCTGTCAGACACTGGGGGCACTTCTGGCAGCTTCTCACAGGAGCCAGCCCTGTACTCCTGTACCTCCCTCTACTCCTGTACCTCCCTCTACCCCACCGTTACCGAAACCTTGCCGTGCAAACCCAATGCAGCATTTCAAAGGAAGGGATAATTTGAAGGTAAGTGAAGAATGGAATTAAGTACAAAATGGGTTTACCAAATGTAGGTCACAACCAACTAATCTATAGTGGTTTTTTTTAATTATAATATTTGCCAATGTAACACACTTGGATCCTAATAACAATCTTCCTGAAGTCAAATACTGAAATTTAATAGACATCAGACAGAGTTGAATCGGCCCCAGAGCTTGTTTGACAATAATCATGCAGTTCTTTCTGTTTGTCATTAACAAAAATAAAGTTGTCAGGACAGATTGCTATTTTGCTGATGTTGGTTTCATTGGCTTTCTAGTGTTATATAAAAACCTTTTGTCAGCAGATGCAAGTTAGACCTTATTTACCAGCAGCAAAACTTTTTGACAAACCTCCTTTTTTTCCATGTAGAGTTATGTTTTTAGTGTTGAATGGAAACCACATAAAGAAGGCAGATATAAATTTCTTACTACAAATCTGCAATACTGATTTGCTGATTTTGCTGATTTTCTTCCCTCCTACTTTCATATTCAGTCAGGTATGCCCTATTAATGTAAGACTCTAACCTTCCACAGATTCTTAGAAAAGTTAGACAGGATCTGAGGAATAAAATGTTTGATACTTTAATTTAACTAAGGTCAGTTGGAAAGAAAATGCAAATGAATCTTAACAAAATACTAGATTTTCCTGCAGTAAAGGTCCAAATTTAATTGCTTAGGTCCTTACTAAATGCCCTGAGACAGCCTTGGAATATTACTTTTTATGTTAAGAAAACAAACAAAAATTTCCTCTTTTATATGAGAAATAAAATCTAATTTATTATGTTCATAAAGGCACAATGTTACTGACATTTGAGACTGAAATTCTGTTGAAAAGCAGGAAATTATGGCTGGACTTAGTACAATTTTGTCACGTGCTGCCTGGGATTCTCCATTAGTTGGAGCAGTAAAGGCTTGTACTTTAATGAAGAAAGTCTTATTACTGTATCTCCATTAAGTTCTTAGTTGTAACAAATTTATTACAATCAATAGGTTTACCAACATAGGTTAAGTATAATATGTAGAAAACTCACCAGCCATCATATCTCCAAACAAGGGCTGGGTGAAAAGAATAATAATTCTCTTTAAATGTCAGAAACTGAGCTGATGAGAAGAAGAAACAAATATAAAATGAAGAAGTAGATTCCAGTCACTTCTTTCACTTTATTCAGGTAGGAATAAAAAACCAGCCATCATATCTCCTTTTCATTTTATTAACTTTGTAATCTGCTGCATTCCAAAAGCACTGGGTATATTCTTTGGAAGACCACCAGAAAGATATGAATGTATTTTACTGTTTGAGAGACTACCAGAACTATACTAATGTATTTCTGTTCACAGAGTATGAGGTTAAAAGACAACAGGCTCAAAAGAGAGCATTAGAGAAACTGAAAAATTGCAAGGATTCCCTGTAATCCTGTTTGAACGCACTGGCATCCTAACATAACTCAGACCATAGGTTGAAAAAATGATGCCAAACAATGCATATGAGCTGCAAACTGCTAATCTTTTCTATTCTATGCAGGTAAATGTGTCCACTCTGGAGATTAAAAAAATAGTCCAGAGAATAGGAATGTCTTTAAACCCCAGACAAATTCCTTAATAAGAATGCTCTTTAGTTGGAAAATGTTAAAATCAGAAAGGAGACCTCTATTCATATTTTCTTTGCTTTCTGCATGTCAGTTATCAAGATATTTAGATTACAAAATAAAATTTAAAAGTAGGTCCTGCAGTAGGAGAAACCTTTTGTGTTCCTTAAGATTCTTATGTTTTAAGTACCTACAGGGGATGCTTTTCATTAGCTGGAGAATGAAAGAAGCAAATGTTATTCTGCAGGCCCATGTTTGTAATTTGTTGATAAGCAGTCAAAAAGTCAATGTGACTCATATGTCCAAACAGTGTACTGCTGGACATACTTTTTTCCTAATGCACTTCAAATGAGATCACGCATTGTATAGCTAGCACGTGTATTTATTGTCTTATATTTTCCTTTGTAGAAAATGATAAAATAATATTTGACACAGTAATGTAAGCAATTTTCTTCCTTTATTAGTCTTTTACATGAAGGGCAGAGGTAATGTGATTGGTCTGCTTCCACCCTTCTACTTTCAGTAGGATGAATGAGAAATTATCGTTGTGAATTGCTATCCTGGTTCATATTCTAGACTACCTGTGAAAATGGAAGCAAATGGTGGATAGCAGAAGGGTGTTCTAAGTGTAGCTGTGTCTGTGGTGTCACACAATAAATGAGCACTGGTGAGGCCACACCTCAAGGGCTGTGCCCAGTTCTGGGCCTCTCGCTTCAAGGAACACAGTGAAGTGCTGGAGCGTGTCCAGAGAAAGGAAACAGAGCTGGGGGAGGGTCTGCAGCGCAAGTCCTGTGAGGAGCAGCTGAGGGAGCTGGGGGTGTTCAGCCTGGAGAAAAGGAGGCTCAGGGGTGACCTCATCACTCTCTCTACCACTACCACTGTAGCTGGATGGAGTTTGGTCAATTTTCCCAGGTAAAAAGTGATAGGACAAGTGCAAATGGCTCCAAGTTGCACCTGAGAAGGTTTAGAATGAGTATTAAGAAAAATTTCTTCACTGAAAGGGTGTTCAAGCATTGGAAGAGGCTGTCCAGGGATGTGGTCACCATCTCTGGAGGTATTTAAACAACATGTCGATGTGGCACTTGGGGAGATGGTTTAGTGGTGGATTTGGCAGTGTTAGGTTTACAGCTGGACTCGATAACCTTAAAAGTCTTTTCCAAACTAAATAATTCTGTTACAGATACAGGCATCTGATTAAAATACCTAATTTTAATTTAATTTGATTTTACTACAGGGATTTGAAATGGATCCTTTTAATTAGGTATCTTAACATGCATTAGAACAAGGAACTTTTCATTCCTGAACTAAGTTTTATGGACATTGGTCATCATTGCCTTCTGGCACTTTCTGTTTTTACACAAATATATGTAAATGTGTGCCTAGACATCAATATATAGATAAGCTGTCCCCAGTGTTTTGCAAAAAACCATGAAAATCCTTCTTCAGTGGCAGGGAGGGGTATGATTGAAAGTCAGTAAGTCATTCACATGGTCAAACTCACACTGAGAAAAGATTAGAGTAGGATGGAGCAAGATCTCAGAGAACAATGGCTAGAAATACTGTACGATGTGCTAAAATTGGCCAAAAAATGTTGATTCATCTCTTAGCTATATTCTGCTTTGGACTAAGAAGGAAAAAGAGAGCTGCTTTTAGTTTTACTTATGCCTTTATGAACAATTCTGAAAAATGTAGAGAAAACATGGATACCAAGAGGTACTCCCTTGTGCTTTGTTCCATGCAGAGCTGAGATTCTGTCTTGTCTCTCCCCTGCATCCCCTTCTTAATATATCTGAAAGGCATGATGGCTTCATATGTCACAACATAGCTCTGAGAAGTTGTTTTTCATTAATTCCATTTTCTCCTGACTGTTAGTCCCTGTTTTTTAGGTATGACCTGCCTGTCATAGTCCAAAACGCATCACTACACATTTCACATAAAATAAATTCATATAATTTGAAAGGAGACAGGTTGCTAGGAAATTCAGGACTGTTTGTCTTGAGAGCCTGTCATTCTTGTAACTGCTGTATTTTACTATGCCTATTGTCATCATCATTAAGGACTTCTGGAGTAGACAAGGCTTATTTAAGTGGCATTTAATACTGCAGAGCCCCACATGAGTAATGCAGTTTGATGTTTTCTCTAATACTGACACTAACACTTGGATTTTAAGGCACCTTCTAAGGTCCCTTGCTCTTGCTCAAGATTGAAACAGAATGTGATGTAGAATGAAATCAGAGATGTCATAAAATTATGTATCTGTTTCATCCATGCAGTTAAATTTTCTGGAATAAGAAAGAATTCTTTGTGTCTTTGTTGAGAGTATTTTTGTCTCAAACGCTATCATCTGGCATTTGGTACCTTTGTAAGTTCAGTAGCTGTCAACTGTACACAAACGTATTAAGACTCCCTGCAAAGAGAGACTAAGAAGAAAAAAAACCACTTTTTAAGGGTCTTAGATTCACTATCAAGAATTCTGAAGGTCATTGTAAAATATATTTGAATATGAAAATTCAAAAAGGCAGAGGACTACTGTTAGCTCTATATTAGTTTAATTCCCTGGGGTCATCTCAAGATATCTGGCCTAGTGGTGTCTTGTCTTCTATATACTACATAGTGAATGAAGATACCAAGATTAATTTAAAAAAAAAAAAAAAAAATCCACTGTCTTTTGAAGGACTCATTAGGAATATTTTTTCTTTTTAATTCTTAAAAGTTGCTTCATATTATCCTTGATTTCTGAAGTAATGGATGATTAAAAGGCAACAGTCTAATCTGATGATAGTTTCATTATGTCCATGTTTTGAACACTTCACTCTTTTCTTTTGTTCTTCACCCGTGGCAGAAGAAGATCCTTTAGAGTTTACACTTATAACTTTGCTTCCAAAAACCCCAGTTATGGTATGTTGGTTCAATAGCTTCACATGTAATACTCTTTTGATAGACTATTACCAACTGTATTTTTTTCTGCTTATATACTCTTTGCTTTCAAGTCTCAGTTGAAGTTGTTTGGTTTTCCTTTCTTGCTTCTAATTTCCTGTTTTAATTTCTTATTAATTTGTAAATAGTGCAAAATGTTGGGAAATATTACTGGATACTCCCAAAACATAGTGTTTTGATTTTCTGCATGTTTAAATTGCTTGTTTTATTATTTTCTAAATTAATATGTCTTAATTTTTTGTTAGGTTAAAATGCCAAAATTTGACTGAGAACTCACATCCCCTCTGCCCCCCCCATTTAATCCAACCAGATACTCCATTTTCCACTGCTCAGAAACGTCTGAATAGTCACTTGGCAAATTTGCCCATTATGACAGAGAAATAAGATCAGGTATTAGTAGATTTGGGGTGTTTTCTCATTTTTTTTCTTGCCAGGCCTTTCTCTCACCCTTATAGTCTCATTGGAATGTTTGCTCCCTCTTTATTTTCTGGCCTTATATTACCAGAAAACTATTCTTTGGGATTCACACTCTTGGTTGTGAATTGCACAACCAATTGCGCTTTGCAGTTTCTTTTGTGCCTCTTCTCAGCTGAGGTTTGGCCTGATGGAAGCTGCTGAAAACAGAATGTTCTTCGGCTAAGGACAGCACAGCAGATGTAATGTACAGCCCAGGGAGAGGAGATTAACGTGGCAAGAATAGAACTTTAAGAGCGAGACAGAGGGAAAAGAAAGGTGAGAAAGACAAGGCAGCTGAATGCCTTCTCCAGGTGTGCCTTCATTAGGTCAGGCTAGAATTGTGTCGGGCATAAAACTTTGAGCTTTTGGACCGGTGTTTGTACAGCATTGGGAAAAAAATAGAAACATGGATAAAATAACAACTGTAAAGACTGACAGGGTGGAGGTGAGATAAAAAGGCCTCCTGCAATGGAGCAATGATGTGCTTTGCTTATCCCATTCCTTCAAGTCTGGACATCCCAGAGGTTGCTTTACCACTCTGCTACGGGGTTCATGTTATACAATTTTTTTTTTGTTTGCACAAAGAAAGCATGGTTTTAGAAGGTGAGATGAACTCCATAATGTAGGACCTTAGTTTAATACAAAGACAGAAAGGTGCCATGAGCCATTTTCTGAGTGAAAAAACATTCCAACAATGAATGGTAGAAAAAAAGAAAAGCTGATGTTCTGGCAATTTTTTGTTGCTATATTCAATCTGTTTGTAGTAGGTATGTTAAATCTGGCAGCACTGTGACTTTGAAGTTATTAAAGAAGCACTGACTTTGTTGCTCTTAACATTGTGTTTTATTGTTGGAATATCCTGGTTAAACAGTGTAGCATTCTTTGTGGCCATCTTTTTTTAAAATGTCTGTTCTGGAGATATCTATATATAAATAAAAAGTAGTATCCTTGTTAACTGAACATAAAAACCAAATTCAAATGCCAAAAATTATTTCTGTTTTCTTCCAGTGAGTGAGCCTGTTATGTCTTTTACAACACTGAGAGAAAGACTTAATGTTTCCGTATGATTCTATTGTAGATAAATATTGATTATGCAGCCACCATGCAGTCTTTGTCAGGTTGTTGCAATCCAATAATGGAAAAATTATTTGCATCCATCCTCCTGAATAATTCCCTCTTTGGAATTTGAATGGAAGGGTTGCACCTTAAAAAGACCATTCATGATGTCTCAGATTAGTTGCAATTGCACTGTCTTGTCATACTTTGGAGGCGCTGAATGTAAAGGGTTTTGGTTTCTCAAAGTGAATCTGAATGCCTTGCTAATAGTCTGCAAGTTTCCAGTGTGTTTTAATTTTCAGACAATCAAGTCCATATCATTTCTGTTACAGACTGCAAACACACTGAAGAAATCAAAATTGGAAAGTGTTTTTCAC
>VXBU01008958.1:883614-907197 GCA_013400315.1 Bombycilla garrulus
TTTGTGAAAGGAAGATGTATTTTGTGGGGTTTTTGTTTTCTTCTTTTTTAATGTAACTACATAGTGTGAAAAAAACTATTGGTGCTAATGAGTGTTTTTCCCAGAAATGGTGGAGAAAGAAAATCTCTGGCTGAAGAAGGTTTAGTATGAATGACAACTTTCTGAAACAATGAAGAATGAATTCCTGCATCTATCTCTGACAATGAGTATGGTTGTGAAGTTTTTTCTAATATTTCTGCCAGGTATCTTTTAAAATCGCTAATAAGTCACAGTTGCTCCTGCTCAGTTTCTGAGTTGTTGAGGAGGGTACTGCATTCAAGGGAATGGAAAAGAGTTGAGTTGGAATGCTAGTGATTTTATGTTTTAAATTAGACGCAGATCATACAGAATGCATAAGTAATTCAAATGGAGCATATTCATTTGTATCTATAAATAACCTTGAAAAATAGATGTGTTTCCAGTTTTATCTGGATATTCTTCCAAAATATTTGTCTTGTGCATATGTGAAGGAACATATCTTCATTTTGTTATGGAGCCTTAAGTTTCTGAATTGTATAAGAACATAATTTGTATAGAATGGAGGACATTTTCTTTAAGCTATCCACAATAAATTTGGAAGGAGATCTATTCTTATTAAAGCTGTCTCAGGCAAAACAATTTATTACAACCATAAAAGTACTATTGGTGCACCAGTTGTAAGGAATAAAATTTTAGAGACATGTCCTGGCTATTTTCACCATCCACAGAGTTCAGGAGGAGGCTAATGCAATATTTTCTTTTAGTTTGGAAGAGCAAGAGAAAATGAGGGTAAGCTTTATTATTACTATTATTATTATCATCATTATCATTGATCTTATGAGAAGTTGAGAAAAAGCTATGTTAAGCCTAAAAAATGTTGATATTTTCTTTCAATAGAATAAAATGCAACCAGAAATAATCCTTTCTTTTTAGATGCTGTTAATGGATACCCTCATGAAATAATGCAAGCCCCTCCAAATGTCTGTTTTAATTTATTGCATATTTAATACTGCTGAAAAATGAGAGGGAGTGTTTGTGAAATCTGCATAAAGTTAAAGTGAGGTTATGAGAATTGCATTGTGTTCCTTTCACAAAAAAGTTCAGTCTTGTAGTTGTTTGTTTTTTAGGGTCCAGTGAAAATCTCCTAACTTTTTTAGGTCTAAACCAGTCTCAGTACACTTTTACTGTACATGCAATACCTCAAGATCAAACCAATCACTACCACAAAATTCAGTGAGACTGAAACAAGTTTCTATGTCTGCAGTTATGACATCCCTTCTTCAAAACTGCTTCCACTTTCTTTAACAATAGCCTCCATGTCTGAGCCAATAAGCTAGCATAGAAAAATACAACAAATTTACATGATATAAGCATGTCTGCCTTAGTTTTTATAACATTTTTTTTAGACCTTCAGAGCCTTTTGCATTTACTTACTGCAAAAATATTCTCTTTAGCTATTGTTAATTTTATCATCTTGGTTAGAAATAGAAGGAGAGTAAAAAACTCCACACTGGTAACACTTTAAATGACCGATCAGTTAGCAATTAGAATAATTGACTTTGTTGGAGGTGCTCTAAACATTGTGTTTTTATTGTTGGAATACCCTGGTTGAACAGTGTAGCATTCTTTGTGGCCATCTTTTTTTTTGTTGTTGCTTTTTAATGTCTGTTCTGGAGACAACTATATGTAAATAAAGAATAGTATCCTTGTTAGCTGAACATAAAACAGGGAAACTTCCACCTCTGCTGCTCCCACATGCACCTTTCTCCCACAGGCAAGAGAGAAGTGGATGAGAGGACAATTTTAAGGTTTTTGGGTGCTGACCCACCTACCATGCTTGTCTTAGTGAGTTAATTAATAGCTATACACTCATCTGGGATTTTGTTCTGGTTTTGAGCCAAAACTAATGTGACTGTTCAGCTGGGTCATGCCAGACCAGGCTTCACTGTGATCCATGTCCTACTTAGCAATCGCATTTAGCTTTGTGTTTATGTGTGTAGCATTCCTTCCTGAAGCTATGTAGTATCACATACCTCAGCATGACAAAATAGTGGAAAACGAAGAGATTGTTGTTGATTTTTTTTTTTTTTTTTTTTTTTAATGCTTATAGCTCAGAAATTGGAGGTAAATGTTACGTTACCACTAGGTTAGGAAGTCACCCTGTTTCCATCAAACTGCTGTTTGCAATGTGATATGAACCATTGTTCAGCTCTTGGGACAGACAGGCAGTTTAAAGATAAAACTGTCATGCACCTTCTGTCCCCTATTTCAGTGTGTTAAAACAAAAAAAATAACATGTGTGGGCAACATTTCTGACCATGAACAAGAGGAAGCATATTTCAATCAAATTAGAGTTCATCAAATCTGACAAAACTGTGTAGACCCCTAGAACTAAACTGAGTGCAGCTGTGTTCTCTGCATTTTACTTGATGTTGTATTTCATGGGTACACATAACAAAGTTTGTTTAATTTATGCTGGTAACACTGAGGGTGTAAGAATTGATAACATGGTGATGAGTGAATCTCAAAATATCCAGAGGTCTGTTCTGGTTTGGATAGCTGTAAAAAGTGGAGATGATGATCTGAATGTATTGGATCTCTCAAAACAGACTGGGGACCCCAGTACAGAAGAATTTTGGCCACTGTGAGAATTAATTTTGAACTGAATGGAGCAGTGCCCAAGGCAGCTGAAACCAAATGGTAGCAATCAGCGGCAAAGACAGTGAGAGAAAAATGCAAAAACTACACAAGTTATGTTGCCAGTTTCATTTCTGTTTAACTCTGGCATGCTTTTTCTTCTTGGCTCTGCAATCTCTTGGCATGTACATGAAGATATCCAAGCAGTTTGAGCAGAGGTTTACTCTTCATCTCTTTGAAAGTGCTTTATGTCTGCAGTTAACGAAGTTCAGTAGAAACCTGCATCTTCAAACCGAGTCCAATGGCAGATTTTAGTCTATGCCATCCGTACTGCTTCCACTAGAGCAGGCTGGCTCCAGACATCGTGCTCCCTTCAATGTCTGAAAGCACCAAAGGAGAGTAATCTGCTGTCCAGTGTGGAAGTCAGAAGCTGGGTAGAGAGTTGTCTTGTCTGTAGAGCAGAGAGAGTTGGCATAAACAGTTTGAAACACAGCAAAGTTACAGGATGAGAGATAAGGAGCTTAACTACAGATTTCCAGATTTTTTTACATGTAAAATATGTGCATTTTAAAGAACAATGTATTCTCAGCCTTAATTCTGTTTTACCTAAGCATTTTTGTTAAGAAATGCCTTTATTTTTACTAAAATGCCACTTTGGTACTAAAATGACAAAAATGACTGAATAGTTTAAAATTCTAGATGTAGTGAGACCTTAACTGCATTGGAAATTCATGTGGGGTTCACACCTCTCTAAGAAGGTTATCAAGAGCCTGCAAGTTCAGTGAGCATGTTTCATGCCTAACTAGTCAGAGCTTTGACTTTTTGGCAAAAGCCAGGCTTAAAAAAAGATTGAAATATATTTCATCTGGGATACCTTAATCAACCATTCATTGATTCTGTCATACTCAAGGAAATCTGTGTTTTTTAAACATGGTAGTTTCTCTATAATGAAAATTAGGACTTAAAGTTCATTAGAAATCTGATTTGCCAGTATTTATCTTGTATATCTCTGCTGGCAAAATTCTTTGGCCTAAAAATTCTGCCCTTAATCCCTGGGTGAATTAGATTTATTTTTAAGTATCAAGTAAATTATCAACCCCTTTTTGTTTTTGTTACAGAACTCTGTAAAACTTGCCAGATGCTGCTGCTGAAGGGTGGTTTATGAGGATGCTTGTCAATGGCCTGAGGTAGCGTAAAAGTACAAGGTCAAGGAGGTTATTTTTTGAATGTGCGATGTAATATTTTGTGTTTCGCATTTATTTTAAGAGAGATAATGGACTGTGTGAGGGCATTTTAAGCCCCCAGCTTTTTCTCCTGATAGTTTAGGGTCATTGTCTTTAAACAAAATTGGTTTGTTGGTTTTAGTTTTGTTTGTTTGTTTTATTTTGAGACAATGAGCAATGTTTGTCTGAAACTTGTCCTTTGTGTCTATGGGTACAGATCCTTCTGATCACACCCACTGCTCAGCAAATACTAAACACATAGTAAGTGTCCTGCAAGTTTGTCAAAAAACTATAGAACTTGGGCTAATTTCTTAAGACTTCATTGAGTATTTTTGGTTTTGGTCACTTGAATCATCTGTGGTTCTTGGGGGAAATAAAAAAATCAGCGACAGGTTTACAAGCTGAGATGCTGGTTATATGATATAATTTACTTCCATAATGTAAAGGTAACAAAAATATGAAAAATTTACATAAGGCATGGCAAAGACTAATTTTCACCAGTTCTGTCAGGGAAGCTCTTAAACTAGATGCCAATAATTTCACGTATATCCAAATCATTAATTTTGCTGGAAACAGCCCTTTGTGCCCATTGAGGGCTTGTTTGCATAGGAATTTTTAAATCTCTGAATTCTTAAGCTTTTGAATAGGAAAGAGAGGAGAGAAAGAAAGAGAGAGAGTACAACTTTCAAACAGCACCACCGCAACTTGAAACTTCCAGAGTTTTCAGTGTCCTAGAGTTACAAAATTGTTTATCTTAATGTTTTGTGATAAATATCATCTGAGTACAGTCTAGACAAGAGATATTTTAAATGTAAAGGCGCCTTTCCTTCCCTCTGTTACAGGAATGTAACAATCCAATGTTGGGCTTGTGGTTTAATGGAAACCCTGACCTTTTGACTATGGAATTATTGGCATGACCTCCTTCTAAAGGGCTGGAAAGGGGTTTTACAGTTCTAACATCCAGGAATTTTTCTGGTCCCTCCACTTTAGGGGAGGAAGTGAGGTTGCTCAGGGAACTTGGTGACTGCAGCAGAGGAGCTTGTGGAGAAAGTCCTCATGCAGTTGTTCTGGCACATCCATCAGCAGTAAAGGATGCTAAAGAGACATTCCAAGAAGGAGTGATAAATTTGGCAGCACTCATGTAGCTAGTCTCAGTGAAAGGAAACATACATCAGAAAAGCAGAGCTATTTTATTTAGTCATCACTTAAATAAGAATCTTCTAGTTCCATTAATTTAAATGTAATAAAAAAACTAATATGATATTTCTTATATTAAGGATATTCTCACCCTTTAGCAATGTAAGACCAACATTTACATTTTAGCTACTCAATGAGTTTATGTATTTGAGTGATATTATATATAGAAAAACTCATTTATGTTAGGTTACAAAGGGGAAAATTGTTCCTTACCTAATTTTTTATGGTGTAAGCTGACACAGTTTAATGAGGGCAAAGGAAGTTATCCAAGGAATTCAATTTGGTTTTACATAGAAACACCAGAGAGGCAGATCTGTAGCATGAATTTCAAAGCTATGCTTCAGAACATCAATTATATGCACCCGCATGAACAAGAATTTTTATTTCCAAGTGGCTGGTTTTATGCCCACTAACTACAAAGTGTTTGTCCATTCGCCTGTGTACCCCTGTTGGGAGATGGCAGGAAATTTCCAATGAAGCTGTTGGTTTCTTCCAGAAAGCTGATCTGAAAATATGAGACAGATAATGTCACACTTGGAGCAACCCACACTCTTTACTGCCAGTAAAGTAAAAGATACCGTATCTTGCCTAGGAAATAGTATTTTTTTTCTCTTTGCAGCTACCTGCACTATATAGTTGTGGTTCATTGATTTGTTTTATTACAATATGACTGTGCTTTGCCTATACACTAAATATTCAAATTTAATCTTAAATTAAAGCTGAATATATTATATTTTTTTTGTCTGAGCTTTGATGTTTTTTAATGTGATAGGGATTTGAAAAGGAGGACAAATGCTGTTTTATGAGAATCTGTGGTCTCAGGTTGGAAACCAGAATCATCTCTAGAATGCAGACTGACAGCACATTTATGTCTCTTTAAATTCTGGCAACTACATGATAATTTCAAAGTAAAAGTGGATTCAAATCCAGGTCACTGGAAATAAACAGCTATCATTTTAGTAAAAATGGTAATGTAGAAATCTTCTGCACTTTGTTCTGATTACTTTAAACAATTTGTGGTTGCTAGAGTCAAAGGAGATCTGAACCATACAGATTTAAATGTTGAAGCAAATCAATGACACCATTAATTAATAAATACCTTGTTAGAGAGATGGAGAAAGAGTGTTTATTCTACCAACATCAACTGAACTGTAGAGGTGGATATGTGATTCCTACTGAAGTATATCCTCATGTGAGCTGAGTTTTAGGCTTGTGTGTTTATCGTGTCACAGTATTCCAGAATAAGTTCAGTTAGTTCACAGATAATAAAAGTAGTTGTAGCAGTAGTAGAGTAGTAGTAGTAGGTCAAACATCCTATCAAAGGATTATATTCTTGTTATGTGTTCAACAATAAAAATTCTGAAATCTTATAATGTTCAAATACATGCATGTTCAACACCAGCACTGTAAAATTTCTGCATTTGTTATATCTTGCCTTCACTAAAACTTCACTAAAGGATGATTTAATAAATGTATATTGAAACTACATTTTTATTGTCTAAAATCACTGTGCAAAGTTAGTATGAGATGGTTATTTGGTCATATGAACAGGTAGACATTTATGGACAATAGGAGATAAAATTCGAGAATTTACTTGCCTTATACTCTCTTTTTACATTTTTTTTAAAGGAGAGAAATATGCACAGTTGTAGCTTTTGAAGACAAAACAAAAGGCTGATACTAAAAATTGAGTTTGTCCAGTAAACCTGTCTGTGACCTGAAGGAAAGGTAGGTCTAGTCACAAGCGGCTGTTTTAACTGAATTTTCACAGGCTTTTTATCAAAATCCCATAAATCTTCACTGTATTCATCGACAATTGTACTTTGTCTTGTATGAGCCTGAGGCCTTTATGTACCTGAGATTAGGGAAATGGGATTTCTGTCCCACATTTTCTTGGACACTGCAACCCACTGAGTGCTGCTGCAAAAATAGTCTGAAGAGGAATCCCCCGAAGTTTTGGTGAATCCATTTAATAAATCATGTAAAAGGGGAAAAAAAATTAATCCCTTAAACCAAAGAGAAGTGATAGGGACTGTGTGGGTTCATCTGGTCAGAGTCATGTAAAGCAATGTTTACTCTTAATTTTACATATGCTCTGTGTGTTGATATGACATCATTCCCCATAAAGTTAGGAATACAGTGCACACATAGCCATAAGCTTGTATGAGATGCAGTGAAAATCCCATGAGAGAGGGAACATGACATAATTTAAAGTTAGAACCTGGAGTGATTTATGAAAGTCATTGTCTTACTGATTTAGATACTTTCCATATGTTGTTGTAAAAGCTCTGTTTTGTATTGTATGTGTAAAATGTGTAGCAAATTAGTTTCAATACAACTTTCTTTCTAAAAAATGTTTTGTTTTTAAAATGTTGATATGTTTTTATCTCTAGTCTGTGATACACCATGGTATTTTTATGGAAAGAACACAGTAAAGTAAAAGATTTTGAGGTGACATTGCTAAAGTTTGGCGTGGTGGACAAAAAGTGCTGCAAGTGCTTTTGATGCTGAAACATCCCATTGCATTGGATTTATGGCCTGACTTCTGTACCATGCTTAGCTGATATGGAGGATGCCCTGTGTCATGCTTGAAGCCCTGAAGGTATTGTACCAGCATGGAAGCAAGAGAAGGCTTTTTTCTCTTATCAGATGTAGCCCATTATAATTCTATCTCATTTTGTTTTGGAAAGTATTTGAAGATGGATCTAGTTACCTTAAAATTATATTATGGTAACATGATTTCTAAAAATACATTACTGTCTGAGGCATAAAAACATTCAATTTAATTTACTATAATATATAATATAATATAATTTTATTGCAGGGAGACTTTATTCCAGTGGTTGCTAAGTAAGTGAACGGACATTTATTAATCAAATAAATCGACACCACCATGGCAGCCTGCACCGGAAGTACCTGCTGAGGAGAGATGGATGAACAAAGCATGAAGAAAAAATTATCTGGTTTGTGCTGTACAGTTCTGCTTGCAATTTTCTAGAATTTTTTCACTGTTCAGCATTATTCACCAAACAGTGTCTGCAGAGTAGTTTGCCTTGTAGCTTGTTCAGAAGTAATTTGTAGCAAGTATTCAACATATGTTTCAAGCAGAGATTATTTGTCATTAATATGGGGGTTAGGTTTTCTCTTTGTCTATGATTCTTTATTAAAAAAAAATTGTTGATGACAAATGAAGCTCCTAAGTATTACTGTGATACAAATTAATAATAGCATGAATTACAATATCCCTTCAGCTTTGTTTTAGCCCCTTCATAATGATCTCCATAGATTTCAATGGTATTCAGACCAAGTTTGAATGTATTTTTTTTCAGCACTGACATTTGGGACGGACACTTTAAAATACATTAGGCTCACTTTCTGTACTCCTTCTTTATCTTCGTTTTGTGTCTTTGTCTGTCATTAAAGTTTTTACTAAGATATCCATGTAAAATTAATTGCAATGAAAACATAAATCCACCTGAAACAAATGACTCAAATACCATTAGAAATTGTGAACTTTCTTTTCCTGCAAATGCAAACCAGGGTATAAGTTTTTAGACCTTCTCCTACCTACTTGTCTTGTAAGGCTTTGAAATGTAAAGTTGCATGAAACGGCATAGACCAGACTCATACGTACTGAGAACTCACTTTGCAATTGTTTAAAATGTATTTTCAGAAACATAAAACACCGTCAGTGCTGAAAACCCGCAATTCAGTCCTTTGATTAAATGCATCACAAAGAAGCCTGCAGCTGGAGCACTGACTGCATTCCTCTGGTTTGTTTCCTTCCTTGCTGTGCAGGTGTGGAGCTGGGGCGGGTGCCGAGGGTGGGCTGGGCATGCTGGGGAATGGCACAGCAGCCATCCTTTGGACATTCTTTATTGTATCCTCTGCACTGCTGATGTGTCAGTCCCCCATGGCTCTCCAGACTCCCACGCTGTGAGAGCTTGCTGCTGGGAGGGCAGAACAAACGTGGCTGTAAAGCTTTAACATCTGCGGTAGCCACGAGAGGTTTGCTGGATGAGCTCTCCAGCAGGTAGGACAGCCTGTTCCTCAGCCCTGACATCATGAACCACAGCCACTGCTGCTCACCCACCCCCTGAGGATTGCTAATGGATCTTTTGGGGCTTGGCAAAAGCTAGGCAGACAAACAAGTATTCTCCTCAGAGCCTAAAGAGCAGGACAAACAACTCTTTCTGAGGCAGCTGTGGAAGCTGCTTCTTCATGCATAGGGATACAAGGCACATTTGCTTGGCAGAATAAATTTATCAGCAGCAGGGGACTGGAACAAGGCACATGGGATTCCTCCAGTGTCAGGAGAGTATCTGAGGTGTAAACGTGAAGTGAGGAGACAGAATGCTGACTCTCTGAGTGGGATGCAGTGATGAATCAGTGCTTGTTTTCAAGCCTGTTTACCAGAGATTAAAGCATTATGAGCACGTCAGCTAATTCAAAATGAATCTGTGGTTGTCTCTTCCATCTTTATCTGGGTGCTTAAAACAATTTATCGTCAGCTGCTTTCTTCTGCCAGTGCTCCATTTGTGAGATCCTCATATTGTAATGTCAATCAGTTTCATTTTTCTCTCCATGGGTGATATGTCTAATTAGAGAAATGGGAGCTACACCTGACAACCATGGGAGATCCTCTTCTAAGTGGAGTCCCCCCAAGGCAAGGACTGCACCTCTTCTATCACTAATTTGAATTTACCTTCTGCCTGATGTTTTTGTGTTTAAACAAGTTCTCTGTAGCACCCCTCTTTTCACTGAGGCACAAAAGCAGTTTGTCTGAGGCTGTAATGAGTCTTCTTCAATGGCTTCATTCAGGTTCTCAGCAGAAAAGAAAGGGGGAACCAAATGCATCCCTAGCATGGAATAACTTCAGTTGTATCAGCTGAAAAAATTTCTGATTTTTTTTTTTTTTTTTTTTTTTTTTTTCTTCCTCTTGTGCAGGCCACAGAAGGTTCTTTTTTTCCAACTCCATGCCCATCTCCACCCCTGACCCATGCCCTTGTCCCGGCTCCAGGGCCGCAGCAGATGGCGCCCGAGCCCCTGGAATTCGCCCTTTTCCCGGCCCCAGCGCGGCTTTGCGCCGCAGGCTCTGCCCACGCCGGGGAGCGTGGCCCGGTACCATCGGTATCTTCCAGAGGTTCACGAAACGGCAGAGCTGGGGAATAAATAACAAGAAGGAAGGAAGTTTTGGCATCAGTCAGATTGGGTTAGATTGGGTATAGATTGGTTATTCACTTAGAATGTCTGTGATTCAGGAAAGGATGTGATTAGTATTCTTAATGTCCTACTCTTAGTAGGAAGCCCTTTGCAGTATAGGGAACTGCATACCTAACAAATACATTCCATTATAATGAAAAAAAATTACACGGAGTGATGGAAATCCACACAAGAAAATAACTAAGCTATGGATGAGCAGTAATTGTTTAGCTTTTTACACAAAAGCCAATGGTATTACTGAATTACAGTATGCTTTAAAAAAAAATAATAATTTTATTTTATTTATTTTTTCAGGAAAGGAGATCAGTTCTCCTGTGCCAAGCAGAAAAGGGTTTCAGGAGTACACTGCTAACTTTTCAGTTCAGTCTAGGAATAGCATGACTTCATTTTATCCTGTTTATCAGAACACAAGGAATTTGGCCCTGCTTTTATACTGACTGCCTCCTCTAGTGACTAAAACAGGGTTAGGCAGCTCAGATATTCAGGGCTCTAATGCATGATTTGCATCATTAATAATGCAGACCTGTTAAGCTTTGGCTCTCTCTGTGCAGTTAACGGAGAAATGCAATGTTGGTGAAGAGATGCAACTCCTCAGGTACGGAACACTGTGCACAAGCATTTCTTTGCTAGTAGTTTTCTGTTCTTGGAATCAGCACTCACTGCCTCCCAGTACTTGATAATCCCCTCCCATCTTTTTAATAAAGATGTTCTGTAATAACTGGTGGGAAGAAGTAAATGCTGATAAAGAAGCTGTAAGAGAATGAAATTAGACATCTCCATGAAAAAGTGTGAAGAGAGATGATCTGTCTTTCTGGATCTGAAAAAATAATTTTCAAGCAGGGTCAATGACAAAAGCACTGATAGCGAATGTCTATCCTGGTGCCATCCCAAGTATTTCCAAAGCCCCTGTAGACTTGCTTCGCCTCCATGGCCCTGGAAAATAAAGAAACTGAGAAGACTCTAAGTGCTGTAAAGATATGAAAAATGAAGTGACTCCTATGACATTAGCCATAATCACAAAGAGGATTGCAGCTATTAAATAATAGTGCATTGCAAGTTTATTCTTGCAAATTGAGATATAAAAAATAGTTAGAAAGAATTACGTTTAACCATGTTTTGTGTGACAATGTATTTTTTTGTGTGTGTGTACAATCAAAAATATTTTTACCCATGGTTTATGTTTCATTTCTGTCACAAGTTCTGGTTTCTAGTCCTGTAGTCAAGTCACCAGGAAACAGGAGAAATGTGTGGTAGAAACATGCAGAGTAGTAAGAGTTTCCGCTGCTGGGTGAGAGAGCTGAATTCAGTCAAGAGTCTGACTTCTAGACCACTTGTCTGCAAAAATATTTCTTCTTTTCACTTAGTGTTGTGTAGTTACTTCCTGAGAACCATTTAAGGTCATTATACATTCATCATCATAACGGCTAATTTTTTTCCAGAAAAACATCAGATGTCTGATATATGGTCAAGCATGTTTTACAAGATTTGATTTGTCTGTGTACTTCTAGACTGGAAGCACACAATACCTTTTTTTGTGTCTAACTTTGCCGTATTTACCCCCGTGTTCTTTCTCACGACCTGGAATGGAGGCAGCCTGGTATCAAGAGGTTGGACACTCTACCTGAAGGGACAGGATCTGAGCCCCAATTTCCTGGCTGCATTGTTGGCAAATGCATGTTAATGACCTAGCCAGCCCACTGGAAACAAATTATAGCTTATCATTCTCCTTTTAGAGGAAGAGGAATTAATAACTTTTGCTTGTCTATATTTTAGAGAATGGGCTTAATACCTTTTCCTGGCCTTCCTTCACTGGTATGTACCAGGCTTGATTCTCCCCTGCTTTCCATTCTGTATAGATATCACCTTTGTCCTGAGAAGCTTTAATATATTAACTTGTCAAAAGAGTGACATTTAAAATCTACTTGTCAAAAAAATGAATAACGGATGGCTCTAGTAACTTTGCTCAAAGTTCCTGCTCAAAAAGCGCTTCACCCAGAGCCATAGCATTGAATTAATGGTGTAAATATGATCACAGAATATACAACCCTCAAAACTAAACTCAAACAAATAAATGGCATTGTACATGTTCGAATACTGAAAGGATACAGAATTAAAAAAAACACACAGACCGAAAACTCTGTGCCTGTTTTTTGTTATCAGTGTGCTTTGCCAGTCAAGAAAAGCTTCAGCATACAGAATGTTCTAAGTGTTATTTATTAATTCCGACATAAACATTAAGTCTGTTCTAAGGAAAAAATAGTATTCTATGGTGTACAGTTGAAACTTTGAGACTGCCACAAATCCCAGAAGCTCACATTCCCAAAACAAATGCTCTCCAGCAAATACCAAACAAAAATAACTTTTCAACAGAAGATGTCTCTGGAGTGTAGGAAAATACCAGCTCTCTTAGAACAGTCATGCAGGAGAAAGTTAGTAAATAGTCATCATGAACTCCAGCTTCTTCTGTGAGCTCAGCCAAAAAACACCATGCCTGGGTGGTGGCAAGAAGAACAAGATTATTTTCATTTTCTCTATGTGACAAATTCCTCTGTTCTCCAGATTAAATGAAATAAAGCCCTCCACTGCATCTGGTGTAATAAAATTATTCTACTACCCTCTTCTAGTCCAGATGAGGCAATCAGAAATGAACACTTTTCCCTTACAGCTGCTGCTGCTTCTTTTGATCAAAATTGCTCTGTGTTCTCAGTGACTGTAAATCTGAAAGAGGAAGTGTTTTTAGGAGACAGAATAGACGTGCATCACCCTCTTTGGTTAGCATTCAAGGCTTTCTGTACTCTGGGGATTGCAAAGAAAGCTCTCTGCATATTTCAAGGTCTCAGATGTTGTTCTTTATTAATGGGATTTTCCACATCAAAATCTCCAAGCATATCATGGATATTATCCAGCCCAAATGAATTCGTAATTAAGAGTTCAAACAATGCAAAATCCAGGATTTTTTTTTAGAGACTCTTAATAGATCTCACATTACTAGGCTGTTACCAGCCCAATCCAGAAAGGAATGAATAATGCTTAAACCATTAAGCCATTAGGGTTTTTGAGGAAATGGAAAGCATCCACCCTATCTAAGAAATCAACTCCACAGAAATTGTTCCATTGTCAAACACTCTGGGAAAGCAAGTCCATTATTTTGTTGCGGGTTTTTTAGGTTAGCAGGGTTTCATCAAGACAGCTTCTTTTTTTAACTGTGCAGTATTATGTACAATGTTTCAGCATAAGCTGAAGAATAGGATGCATTCATGGCAAGTTCTGGCACATGGGCTGCATTTCCAAATGAGCCCATTCTTATTTCAGACAGTTGGTGACCATGAATACTCACTACCTGCAGCACTAACACCTCAAACTGTTTATCTGGCTCTCTGCCCTCTCAGAGTATCCAGCAAGGACCCTGGGTACATGCTATGTGTGAATGGAGGTAGGATCACGTTTAGAGGGAGCCTGGAAAGATGAAGATGAAGAGACATTGCTCGGTATAGCCTCATGGATTCATAGTGAGTAGATTTGATTTCATGATGTCCCAACTTAGATGGAAATTTTAAAATATTTTGCCATACCTCTGGTTTATCACAGGAGATACACTTGACTAAAATATCCCTTTTCAAGTCCAACCACTTTGTATAAAGAACTTCAGACGAAGCAGGAGATTAATTTGAAGCAGACAAAAAAAGCAATATTTGAAGCTCCTGTAGTGACAGAAACCCAAGTGAGCACTATGTTCCTCAGTGATCTGTGAGGCAGAAGAACTTTTCCCACAGTCTTTAATAGTCCAGCCTGGGGGGAAAAGAATTTTATGACATCAAACTTTGTGACTGCCCTGGTCCCAGGAATTTGATTGATATGAATTTCCATTTGAGTCTGTACGATCCAGTGTGCTTTAAGTCTTTGCCACGTGCTCATAGACTTTCTTGGCTAATGCTGGCCACTAGAAAATTATTTTTTTGTATGATTTTTGAGATACCAACTCTAAAAACAGGCAGTACAGATGCTACTTTGTTAGAGCCTGCTAGATTTTGAACAGCCTGGGATGATGCGGAGGGGAGATGAACACTTGGTAATAGGTCCAAATTCACCCAGCTTCACACCTGGCATGCCACTGGCTGAAGAATGAATAGTGGAGTTTGTTGTTATCTTTATAATCTTTAACTCAAACTGTGATAAAGTAATATGCAAACAGAATATTTGAAAGAGACAATACATGTAAAGACTTCTTAAAAATGCAGGTTGAGGAATGTAAGAAAATCCCAGGTATTTTGCATCAACATAAGACTGTAAAGCATCTCTTTCATTTGAAGAAATTGATGTAGGTAGTCAGCAATTCTCTAAACTCAGAAAAGAGCCCTTCCTGATGGAATTCATAGCCAATATTTTTTTTCTGGAAGTTATTTAGATGCATCATGCACATTCAGTCTCCCCTCAATTCTCTCCCAGCAAGGAAATTGTTTCTAGCTTATTCAGGAAGCAGTTTTGAAATTCCTCCCATTAAACAGAGTCCCAGTTTTTGGAGATGTGTTTTGACGGGCTCTACATCTTCTGTGCATGACTGGCTTGCATAACATTCTCTGGCTATATTTTTCCTTTTGCTTCTCTGAAGTGTTTTCATCCAGGTGCAATATTATAATCAGACAGTTAGATACTGAGGGCTTTGGGAAGAGCAGCACCCATATTTTTTTCTGAAGCAGAAAGCAAGACTAGAGATGTACCCAAGAAAATTCCCTGTTCACCTCAGGGAATCAGGTTTACCGGATCCAGTGTCTCGTCTCTGGCAGTATTCCACATCTGGTGCTTTTGATGAAGATGGAAAAAAACCCTATGCTGTGGAATATCTGGCCAAATCCATGTATGTATATCACTGTGTAACTTAGGACAATGACGTTACAAACTCATTGAAGGTTGTAGGAAGAAGGCATCTCTGGTGGTCCCCAGAGATGGGAGTTTAGAGAGTCAGAAAGTGAGATAGTGGTTTCTGGAGAAGTCTGGATTTTGAGAAGCATCAGACTTAAAAGAAAAACACAGAACTTGGTCTAATGTCTCTCAGTCAATGTCCTGTCTCACCTACTGCAATTTTTGTTACCTGGCAGTACTTTTCATCTTTTAATAGAATTTTTAAGGCAGTTAGGTGAAATAATTGGTAATCTCATTCATTACTAGAAGCCCTTCAAGTATTATCTTCATGACAGTATTTTTTTGGAATTTCAGGCCTTGAACCTGTGTGGTTCAGATGGGAACAGGATTTCTAATTCTAAGGTCAAAAATACCAGCCAGTTTCCTTACGATTTTCCAGGTTAAAGGTTTCGGGCTTGAGATTCAAACAACTACAAAAAGACAATTTCCTTCTAAATTGCACTCCTTTTAAGTCCATGTCAATACTTCTGGATTTTTATTTTCTAAAAAAACCCCAGCTAACTATTTCTGATTGTGTCTGTTCCAGTTTCACTGTTAAAAATATCCATATTCCATAATTGGTGTCTTGAATTCTATAACAACTCACCTGCTTTCCAAGCAACAAAACCTCTTAAGAATTGTTTAGCTGTGGATTTTGTTTTAATACCTCATCTATCTCATGTTGTCCATTTGAAAATCATGCTGTTGGCTTTTTACCCCTGTGGTTTTACAGTTAACCTCTAGTGATTGGATCTATTTCATAATCAGTCCTATGTCTAGAATGCCAAGGAGTTTTCTCCCTTTTCTATGTCAAGGAGTGATTTATACCTTTGCTCTCCAGGGAGCAGTGTTAAGGTTACACCTTCCTTTTCCTGCTGTTCCAGAAACCGGGAAGTTTCTACTTATTTCTACTCCAACACTGTTCAGAGTTAGATACTGTTAAAAACATGTATGATGGAGCAGTTCACAAATTACAGGATAGTTTAATGGATATGGATACCATAAAAGGGAGGTGTTTAATCCATACTCAGTTTTCACTGTTGCTTGTTAGGATCTTCTTTAAAGCAGAAGAAAAAAAACACTTTTGAAAATGACAGTGTGATTACAAGAATGAAAAAATGATCTGAAGGCTTGTGGCAGTGTCCTGGTTTCAGCTAGGGTAGAGGTAATTTCCTTTCAGTAGCAGTTACAGTACATGTTTTGGATTCAGAATGAGAATGGTGTTGATAACACACTGATGTTTTGGGTTTTTCTAAGTCATGTTTATCCTGAGCCAAGGACGTTTTTCCTTGGCTCATGCTCTGCCAGTGAGGAGGTACACAAAAAGAAACTGGCAGGGAGCAGAGCTGGGAGAGGTGACCCAAGCTGACCAGCGGGATATTCCACACCAGGTGATGCCCAGCATCAGCTGAGGGCAGTTCCCTGGAAGGGCGGCCAGCCTGGGTCTGGGAAGGGGGTCTGGCATTATGCATCCCAGGTTTTTCCCATTTTATTACCAATATTATTACCATTTACCATTATTACTGTATTTTACTTTATGGTTGATTATGACACTAAATCTTATCTCAATCTACAGGTTCAACTTCAATTCTTCTTCCCAATCCACTGAGGTAGATGGGAGAGAGGGAGGTTGAGCGAGTGGCTGCATGGTGCCTAATTTCCAGCTGGGCTTAAACCACAAGAGGCAGGTAGACCAGGAACTAAGTTTATCCTGTTCAAAGCATTTACTAGATTTTAGGATTATGGTGACCGTGTCAAATCTGACTAATGAACATGGTGAACAGGGTACAAATTGAGGTGTGTGTATTTGCTTTGTTGCATCCTATATGAATGAGTGTTTGTATTTACAGAGATGTGTACAGATTATGGAGAAAAAGAATAATACAGCTGTCATCCTGTATAAGACGTGAACTTTGGACATTGACAGTATGAGACAAAAATGATTAAGTCAATAATAATATGTTACACAGATGGTACTGTAAGATGGAGTCTCTGTATTGGAAAAACACTGGCATCTCTAGCTGAGAAAGCTTTACATTTGCTGTTATTTGCAAAGAATGTAAGATAAATGGCTTGAACAATTTAGATTAAATTAACGGAAAAAAAGTCAAAATCCCCAAAGGAAGCCTTTTTCATTATAATCAACACAATCAAGATTTCAGGAAAAAAGTATGTACAACTGGCTGCAACATCAAATCATAAAAGAATAAAATATCCTTCAAAATGCACTGTTAAATGTCTATTATGAGACAGCACAACATTATGTAAATGCTACTTATTTTTTCTCCTCAAAATAGAAGAAGAGCTATTATAAAATGCTTCTTTGTCTGGTTCAGGCATAATGTCACTGAGAAGATGGAAAGCTCAAGGAAATCTCAGCTCAGCTCAAATTTTATGCACCTATGTGGTGTCCTATAGTAATAATAATGATCTATAGTCAAATAATTTTGCATTCTTGTAAACTGGGCTAGGAGGACGTTTATTATTAATGGTAATGTCTGCACAAAAATGGTTTTAAGGAAACCATTAAGGATGATAAATGACAGTGTAGACATAGAAAGAAGATAATGACTTCTTTCTCAGTGAGCACTCGCATCTTTAGAAGAACCTAGCTTGTCCTTACTGCTTAGTAGGACAGTATTGCTCAAGCATTTGTGTGTTTGGGAAAAAAAATATCATTTTGCAGAAATGACACTTAAGGAAGAATGTGTCCTGTTTTACTGTCACAGTGCTTTAAACTGAAGGAATTTGCAATTTCAGTGTGATCCAGAAGGCAGTCACTTTCAGTGTTGGAGACTCAACAAATGTAATTTTCATGTCAGAAGATCCTTCAGGGTAAGGGATGTTTATTGGTTGTAAATGGCCTTAGAAAACTGAATATGTAAGCTGGTACAAGAAACGTGAGTCTGTGATAAAAGAGAGTAGCTTCTCCACTGCACTGCAGGTGATGTTTCCATGGTCTAATCTAAGCATTAATATCGCACAAGGAGGAAAAATAGATCTCTTTCAAATATCTTTAGTTTTTATTTCTTCCTTTCTCTTTGCATTTCTTTGTATTTCTGCAAGCCTTTTTAATAATCTTTTCCTTCATTTGAGACTGTTGATTGAGTCCTGGAGGTGCGCCTACAGTCAGAGACCTACATCAGGGAGATGTTTCCCCCTCTTATTTTGTGAGGCAGCAAATGACAAGGTAGGCAGTGGTTTATGTGAAGACAACACTGCTGAAGGCAGCAGATGGAGGCAAAGTGCAATAAAAATTCTCTTATGTTGTACTTTAGTCTCCATTCCAGGGGCATTCCTGACTATTTGCTGCAGGCAACATCTGAATGCCTTGTGGAACAAAGTTGCAGCTTGCCCCAGTGGCCAGAGATGAATGGAAGGCTGGAGTTGAAGAATTTTTCTTGGCTAAGCAAAAAGGATGCCCTCTGAATTGACTTGAGGTGTCTGCTATCTACACATGCCTCTCAGAAGAACATAGAGAGAACTTGCTGAAAGCAGGAGATGGCTGGGGTAGTAAAGTTCTTGTCGTTCTTCCTTCCTATGACTTGACTGTGGAAGGACAAGCTGGCTGCTCCACATGTGGAAGGATTCCAGGAGCACTGGCTGTTACTGGGAACATTGCTGGAACACACAGTCCCAAACATGAAAACTAGGAAAGTATGGGCTGATCTGTTCAATACTTGTATTTAGGAGATATTATATATCACAAAACATATACATTTGAAAATGCCTCATAAAAGTCTTCATTGACTTTAGATTTTACCCAGATATTGCAGGTGAAAGAAAAGAGCATGGAGCAATTAAAATATACTTTTTTTCATCATTATTTTGGTCAGAATATCCACAGAGCAAAGGAAACAGAGGTTTCAGACTAGCCAGAGGAAGAAGGGTTGTCATTGTTCTCCTTTTGCCAAATAGCTCACAGGGTAAGGAATGCTTTGAAGATGCTGTCTCCTGCAAGTGTGATGTAACCAGCAAGCTGAAGTACACTGACCAGATTACGAACATCTCTGAGAAGCTGTCAGGGTTTCTAAGGGTAGGAGTTGTATGACACCTCCTAGCAGGTAGTACTGGAGAGAATACCATCCTGCACCGACCTCCTTGAACCCTCCCGCTCAACCTTCTCTCTCTCTTGGGAACACCCAGGATGTGTAGCCTTGGGTCAGGAAGATGGGGGAAGAGGGGAAAATACCCTAGTGTGAGCACAGAAAGAGTCTCTAAATGTTCACAAGACAGCAACCAGGTGTCTTTGCAGGGCAGGCTGGATAGGGTTCAGCTGGGGAGGGGTGTTCCCATCTTCCTTCAGGACTTCCAGTTGCAGCAGGGCAGGGCAGTGTGGGAGGAGGTTGAGCTGTGAGGAGAGGCTCCACCCTGTGCTAGGAGAGGTCTGCTGGTTTCGGGTGTTGCTTTCTTTTACTTCTCATGGGCTTCTTGTGGAGTGCTGGAAAGGTGGCTGTTTCTCTTTGTGCCACTGAACTGAACTAAGCAGCTGTCCTTAACACTTGCTCCAGCAGGACAACACAAAGAGGGGCTGAAGCCTGGCCTAAATTTGGATTTTGCTATGCGTTTCTAAAGTTCAGGTTCTGTCCTCTTGCATCTGTGTAAATTATTTGGGCCTTTTCAGTGTTTGGATATGGCACAGAGGGGAAGTTAGCCAGACATTACACTTTCTTTCCTTTCTCACTCCATTTTTTGACGTTTTTAAAGTGATTGACTGGAAGGAGTATAAAGAGGCTGCATTAATATTTAACTATGCTGCAACAAATAATTAATGTTTTTAAAGTTTTCTTTCATTCAGACTGGTCTGGAGCTCTCTAGCCTAGTTTATTTTTGATTATAGAAATTCATTTCAGTTAAATCATTCTATTATCAGCAGGATCTGCCCACATTTGGTTAGACTAAATAGCTCTACAAACCACAGTGTTTTTTCCAATTGCTTTGAATCAAAGTTGCATTAACAAAAAAAAACCCAAAAAACCAACTTTTGCTGAGATTGGGAATGATCTTATTAATGCAGAAAAGTTGTATTATGGGGTCTTTAATGTGTGATGCTGTGATAGTCACAGCTTTATCTTAGCTTTGAGAAAAGTCTACCAAGTCTCTAGTTTTCCCATTTACAGTCTTGTTCCTGCTCATGACTTGGAAGCTTCTATCTGACTTTTTCTTCTGCCACTCTCTTGATCAGCAGTGTCCTTTCCTTTAGCGCTTTACTAACTCTTATCTTTTGGCAGGTAAAGCTTACAGGTCAGAAATGAGAAAAATCTGTCTTATTTTTTCAAACAGCTGCATTTCTGTTGTTGATACATCTGCTTTTACTGAATAGCTTCATACTGCTATGTAAGACATGTTACATTCATTTTATGAATCCTTCATGGGTCTTGTCTGATCTGGTAATTGTATATGCCATCAAACATTGAGGGAGTCTCGACAAGAAGGGGGGAGTTGCAGGGTTGTAAAATTGGGGTGGTCTTTAGGTTTTTTTGATACCGTAATATTGCTTTATGAATTACTCCAACAGTAGAAAGGAAGGTAGAAGTTGATTTTGAGGTTGTTTTCTGTACAGCTCTTCAAGACAGAATTGGCAAAATAGCTCAGAGTCAGTGAGAAGGACCTCTGAGTGACACTAAAAAGAGTTTTAAATCAATGCATAACTACAGCCCTGTACATCATGCCGATATGGGAAAAGGTGATAAAAGCATTCTGTAGATTTACAAGGCTATTTTTCAACACTGGGTCATGTTCTGAATCCCTCTGCTCCTGCCAGTACTTGCATTCAAGTATTGTGATGGATTTAAAGAACTGCATCTTATCTCTTAAGACCAACAACCAGATGTCATCAGTCAGAGAATCCCCATGGTTGTGTTTATTTATTTGTGTATTGTCTTCTAAAGTGTTTGTGTTGTTCTTGGTAAATATGCGTATTGTCTGTGGTCTGATCTTCACAAATCTCCCCTTTTTTATTTCTGTAACTGATTCGTTTCTGTATGAGAATGTATTAAAATGTTAGTTGCTCTGTAAGTTCCTGATTTGCATCTCATGTGTTTCTCCTGTTGGTGGTCCTAAGTTTGAAAATTTAGAAACTTTTTACTGCTTCATGGCACTGCTGATCATATCCTGTATCTACTGAAATTGTTCTTCCTCCTCGTTTTGTGCAGTCATTCCTGCTTTAATTGGCTGAAATACTGGATTAATACACTCCAACAATTTTTAAAATTTATTCCAGTTGAGACATAAATGGCACTTAATCTCTTTGAGACTGGATCTGTAGTGTATTAATAGATTGAATTCAGGATTCTGTCATTCAAAATATTATTTATGAAGTACTCAAAGTTGTCTTATCTTTATGGACTTCTGCTTCAGCATAAAAACCCCTTGACACAGTGCTGAATGTCATGAATAGCCAAAACATTTTTTGGGAAAAAACAAAAAGAATCCTAGTGGTAGGGGAAAAGGAAGTCATAGTGATGAGATGGAATAGTTTCTCCTGATTAAATCCTGTCATTGAGGTTTCCCTTTATTTAAATAATAGATCTAAAAAATGTTTTTGGAAGAAGTCTTGTGTGATTTGGGATGCACTGACCTGAGCTCCAACCTTGCTCTGAAATTTTATATTTAGAAAATCATCAATTAGAATAAAAATTCAACTGTTATTGTTAACCACCTAATTTGTAGATTTTTAGGAGTTCCGGATCGGGGTGGGCAGTCCAGTTGTTCAGTATTACTTTCCACCATTCTCACAGTGAATGTACAGTTATTTATATATGTAACAACTTTGCACACCTAATTTGTGAGAGTTCACTAATTGTACATGTTCAATGGTTAAAAGTGCCTTATTTATTCCACAGCTAATTAACTGTGTTAATTTTCAGAGCATTAGCCCAAGTGCTTGAGCTAGGAAAACTCCTTTGCTATCTCCTTTAATGTTTTTGGGAGAGGTGAGAATAGCTCCTGGTATATGCTATTAATAACTATTTTTTGTAGTCTCTACAAAGCACTTTTGACTATCAGACCGGGCTTTTCATAAATACTCACCACTTATGTATTAATTATCTAGATGCTGAAGTGAGAAAATGTTCCTGCATTTTACCAAGAACCCTTTTTCCATTAAAAAAACCCCAAACAGATATTTCCTGCAGTTAAACATCAGTATTTTCTTCTTTCTGAAGATTTGGTTCAGGAAAACAAAAGAAAAAATAGCAGCTGTCATGGCAATAATGCGATTGACTTTTATAGTAAGGAAAAAACAGTCTCTGTGTCCACATTCTGTGGGCTGTGTTTTTCTTTTTCCTCTCTCAGTTATGACTTGCGTGCTGCATGCTGTAAGCAGTCCAACCTCACTAACAAACCACATTTGGGAATTGATCTAGGAGTTTCTTCTTCAATGTCATGTACAATAGGAGCAGGGGAATAAAGCACACTAGTCTCCAGATGAATTTGGCATCTTTTCCTCAAAAATCCTTTTATTTTCCTTTGGACCCCCATAAAAGTCAAGTTTATATAATAATGAACTCCAGGAAGGAGCTGGAGCTCATTTGCTATTTGAATAGTACAAAACCTTTCATAATAGGTTGACATTATTCAGTATGCAGAGAAACAGAACTGGTATAAAACTGCCTTTTTTTTTTTTTCATAAATACTTCAGTTGTTTGTTACCATGAGAAGAGACTAATTTACAAATTGTTCATCTTTCTTAGTCACAATTCCAGAATTTTTATTCCACTTGTCTCTAGCTACTGTGTGCAATTACTGTGCAGGCTGCCAGGAAGAGGGACATAATGAAATAGCATGTCCTTCCATTAACAGTGGCAGGTTGAATGGAAAGTATTACCAAGAAAACATTTCCCAGCCATCCTTTTGCAGATCGCACAAGTGTGATTAGAGACTGAGACATCCATTCTGATGCCTGTTGTAAGGCACAGTTGTTTGTAACGATCTTAAGGTGAGAAATAGTCCTTTAGAAAATTTAGCCCACTTTTGAAATGCAAAGCCGCCAGCCTGGAACTCCTGGATTTACCATGCTCTAATAACTGACACACAGCATATTCTAATGAATTCTTGCCAGGTTATTATCTTCTACAGTTTGATGAAATCACTTACCCTTTGTTTAAAAAAAAAATACATCGTTTCATGAAACAAGGAGATTCCATTTGTATTTTTCAAGAAACTGTTTGAATCTGCAGTACAGAAGGTTATTAGATTTACGTAATTTGCAGCGACAAAAGTAATCTCTACATAATTTTCTTTCTCTATGTCCGGGTTTGAGATTGATTGACATTTTAGTGGGCAGGAAAATAGCCACCCCTGGAAGTGAGGTGTGCCTGTGGATTTCCCATGAGCCCAGTGCAACACCAATTGTGAGCCAAATTTAAAGACAGACAGGGAAATG
>VXBU01008958.1:907332-943092 GCA_013400315.1 Bombycilla garrulus
AAAAATATATTTTCATGGGTGCACTGGCCTTTAGCCAGTGTCAAACCATGACACTCTAAGAATCACTGCATCAAATAACTTACATTATTGAAGATCCGGAACAACCTCTAATAATTTATTTGATTCCTTTGGATTAACTGTGATGTTCCAGTTTGTTTGAATACCACCCCAAACGTGTGGAAATGGCAACATTCCAGTTTCTTTGGAACCATTCTCTTTGTATCACCTGTATTGCTCAAATGCTTTTATTATTCTATAACAAACAGCTTACACAAGGGATACACCTTAGCTCTAGCTTAAGATGTCTGGTCCCTGATGAACAGCTATAGGTCCATTTTGCTGTTCAATCCACCTAATTATAAGTCACACTAAAAAAAAATTAAAACTTATGATTCATCAAATTTTTTTTAATAAAATCAATGCAATGCAAGAGTTTAAGTCCAAAGGTTTTCATTGCGCTTGAAGTTGGTTTTTTTTACTCTATTTCCTTTTTTCAAAGAATACTGTATCTGCAAAGATGAAAATTCAGGAAGATTTGGGAAGCAGTGGAGCCTCACTTACTGAGAAGTCTCTGCTTTTCCATTAATAAATGGAATACTGTCTTCAGAAACAAATCTGCTTGGATGTGTACGCAGCAGAGGATATGAGTAATGAAAAGCCAAGAACAAATGTGGATGCTTCTGAAGTGAATGGGTCTAACACACTTTGTGATGTTTTCTTCATCTTTGTCTCCTGAGATTTGAATATTATTGTCCTCAGATCTGTATTCCTCTCTTTGGTTTTTGCAAGTAATTGTTCAGCAGCTGAACTGGGGATTGCTTATTTAGTGCATGGCTTTTGGGGTTTTACTTTGCTTTCAGAGGTCCTTTCTGGATTTGATGCTAGTTTGAGGGAAATACATGCAACAAATAATTTATTAGAGGTGGATCTGAAAATCAAAATCTCATATATATTCCTAAATGCTAGAGCTGATATTTGGCTTCTGCTGCTTAGGACCACATCTGGTCAAATGTATTGGAAAAAATTCTTGTAAAGCTTAACTTTATGATTTGTTCAGATTTATATTCTGAAATAAATGGCCTCACTTTGGTCAGTTCCAGGTCTGTACCAGTAACATTTCCTTGAAAACAGACTTGCTTAGTCTCCATTAATGAGGAACAATATGGGGAGAACTAAACAAGAAAAAGCTTTTTGGGGTGGGGGAGCAGAAACAAGTCCTAGCAGAAGAAGCTGAAGTCACAGGGCATGACAAGCCTGATTGGGTGAGCTCTAGGAAAGAGAAGAAAATGGAGACTTTACTGATACTTCAATATTTATGGTAGAGTGATAAAATGGAACATAGGACCAAAGTATAGCTTGTAACTAAACCTGTTGTCTTCCATACTTATGGTTTCAGAAGAGTCCAAATTATAATTGAGTAGTTCAGGTAAAATAGAACATGGTCTTGTATCCTCTTTAGACATTAATCTGGGAGCATTCTCTTCAGATTATTTTCTTGGGCATCTTATGCTTGTTTGTTTCACATTTATATTTTTCAGTACTTTGATTTATTAGTTTGTGTTCCACTTATCTGTATGTCAGATAATTAACCACTTTGCAAAGAAAATATCACAAGTAGAATCTGGCTTTAGCAATCTACCCAAGAAATGTGCTTCCAAAGGTTTTCACTGTTCATCTAATTCTGTGTCACTGACTTGAATCCATAGCAGCACATGCAGTGTTCTAAAGGGTAGCTGCTTGAGGTTTTCGTTTTACTAAGTTTAGCGGCATTTACGGATCTATAAATTCCACTGGTTTACTGAATAATTTCCTTTGACACATCTTTTTCATAGATGTTTACAATTCTTCTGGTAGGTCAGGCATTTCATCCTTCACAGAGAGTTTACATAATTCTCATGTATGATGGCTGCTCTAAATACACAGGATTAGGGGATGCTGTTTTGTCTTGACTGTGGTATAGTTGCAAAAAATAGTTGCAAACAAAATATTTATTTCTGGTTTTGAGAGCACGTTAAAATACTATCCATGGTTATAAGAGTGATGCCTAGTCTCCAAACAGGTTTTACTCTAGCCAGAATGGGTACATTGTCTGTCAAAGCTCTGGCTCCTGGCAATGGGGATTTTGTGAAAACTGCCATTACCAGCTGAAGTCAGATAGCAAATCCCTCACTTTTTTCTCAGCCTATCTTCAAACTTTTGCAAAACCAGCTGTTGCAATAATACATACGGTTATTTCCCGGTTCAGCCCAGAACTCTCGTTGATCTCCACCTGTGAAGGTAGCAGGGAGGGCAAGTTAGGCCTCGTTTTGCTCGTTGTACAAGACATTCATTGCATGGTGCTCCAGTACTCTGAAGGGCAGACTTGGCATTAGTTCCTTCTGTTTCATTTTTTTTCTGAACTCAAGAAATATTTTATACATCCTAGGTTTTAGATCAAAACCCCTTCTCCAAAGATTTTTGTTGGGTAACAGCAGCTGAGGAACAAGTGGGTCTTCCCTCTTTGCAGTGGATTTCATGTCATTCACCATGAATGTTTGTGTTTTTCCTGTATTTTTGAAGATACAATTTCAGCTGAATATGCTTTACATAATTTATTGGGTTGATTTTTGTTTAGTTGCCCTGTGGAAAAGGGTCAGCAAATACAATTGTAATGGCTCCTGAGGAATTTTTTTGACTATTGAATAGCTCCAGAGTGGCACAAACCATTCTTTTATCCCTTGAGTCCTCCTACTCTGTGTGTTTCCAGTGTACAAGAAACACAGTTCTATTACTTCTGGGATTCAGCTATTCTGTTTTCTGGAGCAACTTTATTTCGTAGCAGATTTCTGCTTTTAATAAAACATTTGGAGCTTACACATAAAGGAGGATTAATTGACTGTCCTTTCCTTTCCATTTACACTTCTGAATGGATGTGTATTCAGCATAACAAGCTGACACTATGTTTGTTCAATTGAATTCAATGACAGAGACCAACAGACGGAGTGTGGTTGTACCATACAAAGTGGTAAAATTTAATTTCTGAGAAGATTAAGAGAAATAAACCATGCAAGAAATATAGGCATGAATGAATTAATTAATGAATCTGATCGAATACTGAATACTTCCCGTTCTCCAGAGAATTAAAACAAGGTGTAACTGCATTTAATACATGTATTAATAGCTTGTGTTAGTTGGTCTAGGGACATCAAGATGTCACTGTAGGCAGTTAAGTGTGCAGCTGTGTTTTAAAAGGTAAGTTATATGCTAGAATGTATAAGGGTGAAGTATCATATGGAAAATATTAAAGGCCTTTATAGAAACACATGATGCTGTATCATTTAGAATAATTCTTTGAGCTAGTTATCTTGTGGAAAAAATTACTCATGCAAGTAAAAGAAATTAAAATGGAAAGGCTAGAATTGTTTCCTTAGACAAGAGGGGAAAAGCTGCCATAAAACTGTAAAAAAAAAGGTTTCAGAGAGAGTAGTGCAACAAGGGCGCATTCATGACAATTCAAGGAAACAAATTCAAAACTGATGAAAAGAAATAGCAACAGAATGTGTGGTTAGACTGGGAACTCCACCATAATAAGTCAAGGAAAGCAGGAATTGAGTGAGAGTCAAAAAAGGAATGGAATGTTTTATATAGATGAAAAATGAACTTTCTGAACTGGTTTTAGTAACTGTAAAAGTTCTGTTTGTTCTGTTCCATGTCCCAGAGATTACTTCCAATTTTGTATGAAAGAGTAAATGGATGAAAAGATCCTGGGAGCGTGAACCTTGACCAGGACACAGCACTGCTATCTGTATGCCCAGGTTTTTCTTTTTGCATATCAACCTTCTGGATGTGTTCTTTACTAAACAGAGGTCCAGGTTGAAAAGGTGGCTAAATGGCCCTTTCTTCCCTATTTGCTCCTAACTTAGGTGTTATGACACTTTGCTTGGAGGTGGGAAGTAGAAGTTTGAATCCTCTCAGTCTAATGAGTGGGTTTAAGAAAGGTTTCCCTACTTATTTAGTAATTTCTCTAGCTTTTTTTTTTTTTTTTCCTTTATAGTAGGCAGAAAGCATTCCTCTTCTATAGAAAGTATTTTAAATCTGCTAAAGTATCTGAAACTCTGTCTTCAGCAGGAGTGGACTTTAGATTTGTGAATGAAAGGCCTCTCTACTGTTGGTTCAAATATCAAGAGAGAGTAAAAAAATCAAGAGTGTAAACAGTTCCTCAGTTTAGATTCTGTCTTAGGGTTGAGACAGAGGAGCAGATGCTGCAGATACCACCTGTGGCTGTCCAGAGGTGTTATCTGTTTCTTCCCATCTTGTGGTCACACATTTATCCCATAAATACTTTACTTTTGGGATTTTGGACCAACGTGCTCTGTGAGGTGCTGGTGATTTTAAATGTTAGGATACAGATCTACTGGATTTGGGGTCCAATCCTCCATTTCAAAGTCACCTGCTAAGTATATACTGCAGTAAAACTGACTGTAGAGTTTTGCTCTTCATGTATTATGACATTAAAACTGCACACAAAACCAAAGTGATAACTCAATTGTTTCCTCTCAATCAAAATCAAAATAAGGTGAAGTCCTTGATATGGGATCCGATCCAAATTTCAGCATACTTACTGAGAGTCTTTCATTGGTTTCAGAGACTGTTGTAGGATACAGCTAAGGATACAAGAATAAGAGAAAATCTTGTATCCTAAGGATACAAGAATAAGAGAAATATTACACTAACATTTTTCAAGTTAAAAATAAATTAAAATCCATAGTTTAACAATTTTTTAATTTCATGGTAACAAATGTGATTATGGAGTTGAATGGTTTGGATAGAAGCTTGCTTGTTCGGCTTTGTGCAGCACAAACAAGACAGCAGTGAAAAGAACAGACTCTCAATTCCCTTTATCTTATTGCCTTTTCCAAGAACATTTATTATTTTTAAAAGTTATCTTTAAACTACAAAGATTACAGCTCCTAGATATAAAATGCCTTCAATCAAGCACTTTAGTTTACAACAGTGATATCTTTTGTGTAATCACCTTCCTCCCTAAGAAAATTGTTTTCTCATATAATAATATTCCTCAGTGATTGAGGTTGTACTTCAAGCACAAATAAAAATACTGGACACAAATAAAAATACTGAAGAGAAAAAACAAAAAAAAAGAACCAAACATTGAATTAATCAAACAGCAATGTGAATAAAATAAGAGCTCCATTTGGGAGTTTGCACATTTCTGCAGCCTCAGGGGCTGTAGTGTACATTTCTGTCAACACTGTTTATGTGAAAAATAGCATTGACATAATGTAATTGGTACGGTAATGTAGCACTCCCACTGTTGTGGATGATCACTTAATCTTAAGACATAAAATAGAAAACTTAAGATATTTTATATGGACAATCCTGGTGCATATGATACACCTTTTTTTTTAATTATTTTTTTTTTTTCCTCATAGTCTTGGGTGTCTATCTGTGATCACCCAAAATTAGCAGCATGTTGTGAGCCTCTGTCTGAACTTTAGCACATTGCAGGTTCATCAAGAGCAAGGTGGGTGGGTGTGTGATTGCAGGGATTCTAAATGTTCATCAGCTCAGCAGAAAACTAAGTAGGGGAAAAAAAGCCTATGCCAAAATTTTACTCTTTGATATAGAATATTCATAAAGTAATGTTATCTTTATGATGAGCTTATTATCAAGTTAATTTTGAGTTTCTCTTTCAAATTTAAATGTTAGTGAAGAAATTGGTGTGCTCAAAGATGAGAAAAGTGGAGCGGGGTTGTTTTTTAATCATCTGACTAACAATCCTCATTTTTCTTCATATCCCCTAAAAAAAAAGAAAAGGATTTTTTTCCTATTATTCCTGTATTCCAGTAGGTGTTTCTTAATTTGGTTGGTTTTGTTTTTTTTCTTTTAATTTGTTCTGTTTGATTGTTGGCTTTTTGGAGGGTTGACTTTTTATTTCTCTTGTTTTCTTTTAACTAGCACTTTATGTCATTATACAGAATGTGATATAAAACTTGGCACATAAAAATAATGCTGAAAAAATTATCTCTTTTCAGAAGAGATATTTAGCAAATTATTCTTACTGTTTTTATATTTCTTAACCAACCAGTTGCAGCTGGTACCTGAACAGCAAGACCTGGAGCTTGCAAAACTCTGTGTGTAAATTCTGCATCTTAATTAGCGCTCCTCTTTCGCTCCACTCATTTATTTTTAATCCTGCTTCATCCTGTGGATTATGGCCACTTCAGTGCTATGATTCTTAGTCTTTACTTCTTCAAATATTCTCTCAACACCAAAAGAACTGGAGGTGAGCTGTATCATCCTTATCATTCAAAGCGTATTACAGTGTCTGCCTTATGTCCCTTATAACACATTTAATCTGTTTTGCACCTCCTTCTCCACTCCTTCACTAATCTTTATAAAAGTTGGCTCTGCCCCAAATAGATTTACTGTTCCAGAAATACCCCGCCCCCCTTTTTTTTTCTTTTTCCACTGGTGCTGTATTTTTCTCCCATAAGAGTGAAAAAATAAGAATATCACATTTCTAAAGTTTTGTATTTTTAGGGGAGTTTTTGGAAAGCACAAAACTTTTTCTTTCAGAGTGTCTTTTTACTAAAATTTATCCCCTGACATTGCTGTAGCACTCTAGAGATATTAAGAGTACATGTATGTAGTCATACATTTTGACAATTACATTGATGTTATTGAGAGCCCACGTAATTCTTAGCTGGCAAAAAGAGGTATGTGTGCTACTCCGTTTTTTTTCATGTTATCACATCTATACACCTCCTTAGCATTACCTATGTACTTCTATTTTTGGTCCAGTTCTGTTCCATTAATTTCAATCATTACTTGGCCAGCTGTGGAGGGATTAGGGAGACAGTTAAGAATGTTTGTCAACTGTTTTATTTTTGTCTATAGGAAGCACATGTGTCATTTAGCATTGTGGATACATTACTCATGCTATTTAAAAATGGCAGGCTCATTATATTTACAATAGACTGTAAATGCTGGAAATATGGTTTTAATATACAGCAATAATATATTACATTAGAAATTCATATTTCTTTCCCATGCATCCTTGAGGAGCTGAATGGACACTCTATCCATCAGGATGCATCACTATCCACATTCCAGTGTCCCAGCCAGGCACATGTGCCTGATTTGGCTGTTTCCTATAGGTACATGATGCTGGAGCTGAGTGAGGTGCACATATATCCAGCTGGATGTCACACTGGCATTAACACAGGTGTGTACCTGTGTTAATATATCACTTTCTACTTGGATTGATGTTGTGCACTCTACCTTAAAAACATTCTTTGTGTATTTGTCTCCGTGCAGACAGTCTGATTTTTCATCCTTCCATAGTTTTCTTTCCTTAAAGCATAGAAAAAATGCTCCCTGTTCCATCAGGAAGAAGCTGAAAAGGCAAAATAGTTCAATTTATCCTAAGTTTTTCGAGAGTTTGATCAGGAGAAGGGTTGTCCATTTGTAGTAAATAATATGCAAATGTTGCCTTTTTTCAATTTCCAGTCTATTTAAGTAAGTACGAGGCATGGATTTTTATGCATTTCTTCTTTTGAAATTGCTGAGAGAATGTTTCAAGCAAAAGCTTTGGGCTTATAAGTTGTTTCCAAATAATTTACTTAAGTTGTCTTTTACTTTTCATTATTTATGAATTGTTGTTAATTCACGCCCACATGGATAAATCTTTCAAATACTTTGGGAAGGAAATCAATGGCATCTCTTGAGGGTGTGCAGCCATTTCTGGGCTGAACTTTCCCACATATGGGTATTTATGATTTTGGTAACTTTGCAGAATCTGTGTGTATCCAGTGCGTTCCGGTTGACTTCATGGAGTTATAAAACTTTAATTTTTTAAAAATCTCTTTTGAATGTGTTACTGATGCTGCTGACCAGGGCTTAACCACATTCCATGCAGACGAGGGATACCTTGTGGAAGTTGAGATGGAAATAGCTTGTGACAATGGGCTCCCAAAGCCAAGGCTTTTTTGCTTCCTATCTGCAGGCAGGAGTTTTGAAGTAGTGGAAAATTAATAAAGGCAGAACAAAGAAGCCAGATGTTGTAAGAGGGACTAGAGGAGATTCAAAAAATACTTTCGGCAGAATGAGAGAAGATTTAGGCATGCTTATAGGATGGGAGGTGGTTTTGTTGACGAAGGTCAAAGACAGTGGGCTGAAGCAACTCTCTTGTTCCGAGAACTAATTCTAAATATTTGGGATGGTTTCACATCATCTGTGGATTTTCTCAAACATATTGAAACATAATGAATTAAGACAAATGGTGTTTTAATCCTGTGTGGAGCCAGTTTGGATGTCTGACTGTCTATGTGTGCAGTGCCCTCCAAAAAAGTAAGTGGCACAGAGGAGAATAATTCAGATTCTTCTTCAGGCATGGAGTTGTAGAAAATCTTAGCTTAAATTATGAAGTTGCCTCAAGGACCTTCTTCTGGTGAGATCTGAGGAGAGAATCTATGCCCCAGAAATGTTTATCGTTTCATAAGTACCAGAGTTTGAGTTGTAGGCAACCTGGTGATCAGCCTAATGTCACAGAGGTTGTAGCATTGTCAATTCTACATCACCTTTTATCCAAAAACATTTAAAAACAGCGAGGGATCACTGCAGTATGACTAAGATCTTCCACTTTTAGCCCAAGCAGGCAACAAATCTAGGAATGTGGAAAAGACTGTTTTTAAACTATTGTCTGCTTGATCCAGACAATTTATGTTGTTTCATTACTGAATAGAGTATAAATTTTAGATAATTCTTTAGGGAAGACAATGCAGTTTTGGAACTGCAAGCCAATAACATCTATTATAGGTGCCATGGTTCTCGCAAGACATTTTAGTTTGACATATTAAACTATTACTATTAAAGTAATCCATGTCTATTGGCCAAACCTTTTCATTGTGTGAAAAACATTTGCTTGTATAATTAACTTGTGCCTGAGTAATTTGATTTTTTTTTCTAGAAGTTGTCAAAATAAGATAACTTTGGGAACTTCTGAGATTAACCCAGTAAAAGTTTGTGAATTAATAGCAGCTGTGAGAATGCTTAATGAAGATTAAAAAGACCAATGCAATGTCATGACTTCACCATTCTCTCAGGTATAATCTCTGGTGTATTTAGCAAGTAAATAAATTTGGACTAAATCATTCCCTGATAAAGCTACAGTGTCTGTGGGACTCCTGTGTATTTATGTAGACTGTAACATGCATAGAGTGTTTGCCAGCTGATGTTAAGACATTGAATTGTGGGAATAAATAAATGTATTGAACTCTGTGAATGCTGTACTTATTACATGCGAAATAATTGTTTTAAGCAAATTGATGTTTTTCTCATGCACCTTGCAGAAGATGGAAATGCTTCTTTCAGGCATTTATTTTGGCTTTGATATGAAAAGAAAGAGTTTTCAAACAACTGTTCATATTTTTATGTAATTTGGTCTATTTACTATGTGATACATTTCTTTAGTGTCAGGATATATTGTTTATTATAATCTGAACTATTTAATACTCTAACCACTTAAAAAAACCTCTCTGTCTCTTGAAAGAAACTTGGAAAAATAATTGAGTTTGACAATAATAATTTGAAATCTCCTTACTCCTACAAAAGTAATTCCTTGATGCAGATAAGAACTTCTAGCTTAACTGCTCCTGTCCTCTCGCTTTATTGTTGCCTACATAGTAGTGCATTTCCATTTTTTATGACCACCAAGCACTGAAGAGACACAAGTTACCTTAAGGGCAAATGCACAGTAGAAACAGACAAATTCATTCAAACAGCTGGGAAAGGTAGTTTTTTTAGAAAAGCATTATTTCTTTCCTCCCTTTTAAGGAAGTTTTGAAGAGTCTGGGTGTTTTTAAAACATCAAGGGACTTGGTATCCTTAAGAAGAACTGTAAATCCATATAGTTTATCTATTTTGTCGATATTCGCTAGTGCTATCAGCCTTCCAGAGACAAACCTCTCACTTTTTGGTGTCAGGGTCACTTTGGCCCTTGGTAGCATACTGCCTACTGTACATGGCATGATGGGGTCAGACGCAGAATGTTTCTACAGCATGCCATCAAACTGAAAATTGTTTAAAGTACTACTTGCTAATAATCTCTTATGAATGGTGAGAGGAGAAACCCCAAGGTTAGTATTTTGTGCTTTTCCAAAATAATTACAAGCAAGAGGTCTGCAGTTCAAAGAGCATTCAGTAGACTTAGAATGTAACCTTGAGATGTTTCGATGCAAAATCTGCTGCTTATTCAGAAAAATTGTTCATTTAAACATAACAGTTACCGTCTTGTTTTCTTTCTCTAGGGAGCTAGGCAATGCTATGACAATAGAGGACTGAGTCTGTGAAACACAAGGATTTTGGGTTTTGAAATTACTGTGGTGCCAGGGGGAGAGTCCTAGAGTCTTTCTCTGTAGCATTCAGTATTTAACAAGGATCACATCTTCCAGCTTCCTTTGGAAACTTGAGCTGTGAGAGGCACTGAAATCGTTGAGGCTCCAGCTCCTTTCAAATACTCATCTTCTGACTGCGGAGTCCCACTTGTAGCAAAGTTGAAAAAAATATTATATGAAACTTGCAAGTGAAGGAGAGGGATATTGTATTCTTAAAGCAATAAAAACAGGAGCATGAAACATTTACACAATGAATATAAACAGCAACAATTGTATTAACAAGAATAAAATATGTAAGGAATTGTAAAGTTTTGCTTTATGAGATGGGATAAAGGCAGCAACAATGTGTGAGCTCAGGATTTACCAGCTTAGCAGTCTGAGCTGTATCTCAAACTGTTGCCTGGCTTGTTGGTTGGTGCTAACACCCTGCAGCTGTAAGAATGTGTATTAGTTAGGTGACTTGTCCATGGAATGTAGTCCAATCTCGAATGCAGTATGAGTTTTCTCTCAGCCCGTTTCGTGCTAGTCCCCCAGCCATGCACAAGGAAGTCAACCTTCAGATAACCACTAGCCTGAGTGGCAAGGTGGGCTTGTTCTGGATGGAAAGGGCTGTGTGCACTGAGCTCTAGCCAATCTCCTAAGCCATTCAATCACTGATACCATTAATGAAAGAATCCTGGAAATTATTGCTGATTTTTGGAAGTTAATAGGAGATAGAGCTGCTAACATGCGACTTTATGAAATGAAGAATGTTAGAGGACTCCTTTTCTGTTAACCCTATGTTGTCTGCAGTTAATTTCATGGCAATTTATAAACTTGTGGACTACTATCCTAGCAGTAGAAAATCACATCTACTATTCCTGTTGTGCTAATGACAGATATACCATTTAGTGCTTTTTTAAAAAGTCCACCACTGTGACATGTGTTTTGTGTTAGCAATATTATTTTAGTGTATATTTATTAACCAGTAATAAAAGACATAAGCTGACAGCAGAACTGTTACAATGCTTTACTGAAAATAACAAAAGCCTATGTAGGAGGGATTTATGTCAAAGTTTTCTTTTTTTTTTTGGTTTATACTAAAACTGCTGCATGTGGAATACAGAAAAAATTCTTTCCTTCTATTGCATGAAAATTATTAATAAGAAAATCTGCTGCTTGGAGCTTATAATAACTACATTTATTTTCATATCTTACTTGATCATTCTTGTAACAATTAAAATATGGTGAAATCATATTTCTCACTCTTTTCCTACTAGCAGAGGAATTTGGGAGAAATGTTTTCTAAGAAGTACCAGACTAGTTTTTAAAATACTTATATGTGAAATATTGGTCTCTGTTTTCGGATCTGTAGCTGAAAGGTTCTATATAGAACTGATGGCTCCCACTGATCATTGCTAAAAATTTCTGGAAAGAAACTGACTTATGTCAGTGCCCTCAAATAGTATAAAAATTATATGAATTCAGATACACTCTCTGTATTTTGTTTATATTCACCTTTAAATCATATTGAATATGTGATAAAGAAAGAAAATGAGAGGAGAAGGTGGAAACAAACCATCACTTCTCTAGTTCTCTGGGCTCATGAGTCTTAGGTAAAAGTGAAAAGGAAAGATATTCATAACAGAGAATCTGATTAAAAGGTCAGGTTTAGATTGCAGTGTAAGCAGGAAATGATGAATCTTGGCAGAGTCTCAACTGTGAAACAAAGCAGTGAAGAAAGCTGATGCTGATGCCTTGGATAGACAGGAGAAAAAAAGTGCTCAGAAAATAGGAAATTACAGACATATTTCATTTTGGCAGAGCCAGAGAAATTGATTATTATTACCACCATTGTATGAACAGTTACTTATTATCTGTCCTGAAGAAAAACAGGGGAGGGTTAATTCTCTAACCAATAGTCTGAAAATAAAACCAGTGACTTGGGGATTGAGTGCTAGCATAAAATATAGCCAGACTGCTTTTTCTCTTTCTGGAGAAATATGATTTTGAGAGGAAAATCACGGTAGGAAGCTCAGCATGGGCATTGGGGTCACAATAGACAGTTCAGCAGTTGATATGCCTGATCCTAACCAATCCTTATACTTAACATCAAAGGGACACTCAGTGAAATATATCCTTTTAAATTTATTAACGGTTAATTAATTTATTTTGTTCTCTCTGCTTTTAAGAAAAAAAAATGAGGTAGTATGCAGATTATTCTTTGAATTATTATATAGCATTCCAGTAGAGTAGGGAAATTCTAGACTTTCTTAAAAGAGAGGAAAATCAGTGACTCCCCATATCTTCATGCCAGATCCATTGCTTGCTGAAACCAGAGGAAGAACTGCAAATGGAGGGAAATGACAGAGTTGTAATACTCTAAGAATATTTCTCTTCATGTTATCACATATGAGAATTTAAACTGTTTATATTCAAAATTATCTGTTGAAAAATTTTGGGAACCTGGTTTTGAAACAGCAAGCTCCTTGTCTAATGACCTGATGCAAAATGAGATATGCTCGAAATGTACCTGAAAATATAACTGTGAAAATATTTATTCCACATCTTGATGTTTCCTGCTGATAAAGGCTCTCTTTGTTTTTGAATGTGATCTTCTCTGAAGTTCCACTTTTAATGTTTACTGAATGAATGTGGCTTAGTATTATTGGTCATTTCACACACCTTGGGCAACAGTTTTAGTGCTTTTGACTTATTTGAACTAAAATCTCCTTGCTTTATATAGGAGAGAGTATTTTCAGTAAAATATTTAATGTCCAGGAGCTATGATTTCCTTCTTGCTTGCCAGAGATGACATTTGTTGACATTTGCACTTTGTGGAAACCACAATCTTTCATCTTTCTGTGAAATACGAGGATGAATGATTCTACTGCATTGTGCAGCAGTGCTGGATGGGGGTAAATCTCTGAAATGCATGGAACCTCTGTTTTTATTTTCTTGATGAATTGTATTTTTGACTTTATATTAGCAGTGTATTAAATAGTTCCTGCAGTATTGGAAAATGCAGGTAGAATAAGCAAGGTTTCAAAGGAGTTATAAATGTGACAGAAAGCGGAATCGTTGCTGACTGCCATGTAGGAATTTTCCTGGTAATCCATAAACTTGCTGTGTGTGTGCACTGGAAAAGAATTTTAAAGTATGTGCTGGAAATTTTAAAGGAGAGGAATTGGAATTTTTGATGCATATGAGATGAACATTGAATGAATGTAATAATCAGTAATAATCAGTAGATGATTATTATATTAAATACTGATCTGTTACCTTAGATACAAGGTGTCCTGTGGATCTGCAGAGCAGACCCGAGCTGTACCTCCTGAAGCATCTTCAGCTGTGTCAGCATCACAAATGGCCAAAATTATGCTTATGTACTGTTTCCATCTCTGGAAAATGTGCTGGCCAGTGGGACTCTCCTAAAGGGAAAAGTTACCTCTGTCTAGTCCAAAGAGTTCTTTGTGGTTGACCCAACACCTTTTTATCTCTCTCAGTCCCCACCCAAAGTTCATACACATCAGGGATGTTTCTTGTGGTTGCAAAATGAGCCTAGTAAGGTTTAATGAGACATTTAACTTTTTCCTTTTGAAGTGTTTCTGCCTGTTTCTGAAGAATTGATGTACAGAAAATCCATGTGCTAGAACTTACGGAGTTTAAAATCCTTGGGAAGTTTTCTGCTCTTATTAGTTGAAATCTTTGGATTGGTGCAATCTTAACAGGAGTTTTAGAGGGCCTGCCCTTGAACATGGAGATACTTGGGAACAACTGATCACTGTACTCCCACTATGGTCTTAATGGCATTGCCTTGAGCTCTGTTACAACCGTATCCGACTGGCTCTTTAAAAAAAAAGGTCTTAAATTCAAATGAAACCATGCCAGCTCTTTATGAGTCTCTCTGAGGGTTTATGGCTTTATGTAGAACCCTTAAACTATGTCTTTGAGAAGCACTTGCATTTGCCACGCTTAGAAATCATTCCTAATAACTTCCCTACTTATGCCAAGCTAAAATAAAACACCTCTGGTTCTCCCTCTGAAACTTTCCGCTCCGGATAAGGCCAATGAGTATTTTTGGAAAAGTTTCTTAGAAAGGTTGGTATAATTAGGCTTGCTTTCTTTTCCCCTGTCTGTTTATTTATATGGCAAGATGCTTTTTTTGCATTGATCTGAAAGGGCAATATTCCATCTGGCCTCAGACTCAGCATTCACCCCTTTCCTCAGTCTGGGCTTGAGAAACTGTCTTGTAATGTATGTGAAAAATTAACCTAATTAATCTCTCTGCTTATAAATAGCTACTTTTAAAATACTGGTTTGTAGTGCATGTACTTGTACAGACAGTTGCCTGCTTAAGAAACATATTCATTACCAACCCTCCTCTTCCAAACTCCTGCTGTTTGTGATAATGTTATATGTTATCATTATAGATGGCTGACAGCAGATTTTTCTTTCCCCCAAAACTGGGTGAAAAATAGAGAAATTGATGATGAGACGTTTATTCCTAGTGCCCTTGGTCTTCTGCATGCCTCAGAGGATTCTGTACTCTCCACATTTTCACTCAGCATTTGTAATTTGCATTGTTCTACCAAACTCCCTCATTTTCTTCTACGAGTCTTGGAACAACTTTTTAGGAGGAGGGACTAAATTGTTGGAATAGTGAGCAATATAGTAGATAGTTACAACAATGTTCCTGAAATGGTAGATTGGAGCTTGATAGAAGTGCATTTCTCTTGTAGTTTTGATTACTCTAAAATTGCTTCTGTTATATTTTTGTAAATGCAACTGGCCAATCAATTGTCTTCTCCACACCTAGACAAAGAAAGAAAAAGCTAATGAGAAAAGTCGAGGCTAAATAGTAGAGGAAATAACACTAAAGGACTCTGAACCAAACTTAAAAGTTGCCTAAACTCAAGGTTCTAGGCAAAAGGATCTCTTGAAACAGTATTTTGGATAATAACTGAGAAATACCTGCCATATTTCAGTTTTCCTGGAAAAATATATGGAAAGAGGTGGTTGACCATATTTTGGATCCAAGTAACTGCTTTTCCACATATGTTTAATCCCAGCAATTTTACATAATTGCACTTGGTAGGAGATGCAAAGAAAATTCAGACCTTTGATTTGATGCCTTCATATGAGTAGGAGTGTCTAATGTTGCACAAGTCTGAGTAGTTTGGATAAAGGATCTAATCCGTGAAATCTAAGATTGAATCCCTTATTTTTGGCAGACATTGGAAAATTCTCCAACTAAAAACCTAGGTGCATTTGACTTGTTCCCAGCAATGCAGAGCCACATCAGACTTGAATTTTTCTGTCCCTTTCTGCAACTGTAAGAATTTCTCACTGTCTTTTTCTCTCCCTTGTTACCTGCCCTGTTTCCTCCTCCCTTTCTCTACCTTCTCATTCATGCACTGCTCACGCTCACCAGAATGCACTGTGATGTGAGCAGGAGATGTGAGACTGAGCAGTTCAGCAACAGTGGAGAGTAGAAACAGCTGGGAAGATTTGATAGAGCTGTTGCCTTCTCTTTGCAGAACGAAGCACTACTATAATGAATAGGGCAAGCATTTGAGCTTGTTTTACTGAAATCTTGCTGCCTCTGCTGAGTAGTAGGTTCTTAAAAAAGCTGAATTCCACTTCTATTATTCCAGGTCTGTCTTTACTTATCTTATATGGCAACATATCCTTCTTATACATTAGTCTTATCTGGTTTAGGCTGAGAGAGAATTAATAATACCATGACTTACCTATATTCTTTGAAGTGGCATAACTAAAAAAAAATAATTAAACAACCAATGACTGATTTTTGTTAGCATTTAGGGTTGAAGTCATGCTCAAGATCTGTAAATCTTACTGAGCTAAGTCTCTTTGACTTATTTACCTTTGTAGTTGTGGCTTTGTTCTCCTCTTTGGTGAGCTATTTTCCACATTGTGCACTTCCTAGTTTTGGCATGTGCATCTATTTGGAGAAGATACTCTCTGTTATGATTACAGCAGCTGCTCTGCAGATACCTGTTTGTCCTGGCCAAAGCAAAATCACCAGTCATGAGTGAGTAGCTTCAGGTCTGGTTGTTTTATGGACAACATGAAGATCTTTCACATTCATTGGTCGTACAAATGATTGATAGACCTCATTATTTTAAAAGAACTATTGTACTGTAACGTTTCCAGATGTTTTCCAATAGAAGCTGTGCTATTACTATAGGGAAGTATCAATCAGTAAATAACCTATGTCACTCGTTGCCCTTCTATGCAATCACAGTGTTGTGATCTTGTGGTTTGGCTTCATTTACAAAGGACTCATCAATTCGAATGGATTATTGTTCTATATGTTACACAGCAGAGGGACAGCCTGAGTGCAGGATGTGATCAACCTTCTATGAACTAAGTGCAGTCAACTGTGATCAATACTCAAGTGTAAAGTCAACAAGCAAAGCTGAAATGCTGCAAAGATATTATTTTTAATGAACTGGTAGAGGAATTTGGTCATCTGTTATTCAGCCTTTGCTCCACTGTTGTGCTAGGAAGCACTCTGCTCTTCTTTTCATGAAACGACTGTGATGCTTGCAACTAGAGAATGCAAATTTGTTTGCAGCAGTCTGTCTTACTAGCACTGCCTTCAAAACTATGATAGTAATTGTAATGTAAAAGCCAGACACTTCTGATGTCAGTCAGGAAAAAGCATAGATGCATTGGTTCTCAGTGTGAGAACCAGAGGCTTGGAGGGGTTTTACTCTCTGTGGCCCTCCCAAATTAATACAGACTTCAAGGTTGCAATTAACTGAAATAAAATCAAGAACTGAAATTTTGTTCAAGAGCACATGAAAATCTGTAAAAACAAATCTGTAAACACTGTAATATCAAACCTAAATGACTTTGTCCAAATTCATTCAAAACAAAGATTAGGAACCCTTGCAATTTTGATGCTAAATTCTGTGATATGTTTAGTAATATTGGTTCTTAACCCTCAGTCTTTAGAGCTGTTTTTTTAAAAACAAAAGTCAAGATATACTGAAGGAAAGGTTCAGTCTCTGGCATAAATGAAAAGTGACACTTGCATTTTCTAGTTATCTTGAGGTTTAAATCCGAAGAAGAAGAAGGAGAGGAATTAAATGGCTATGCTGAAAAAATTGGATCCATTTTAGCAGTCACACCGTTCAGAAGGACCTGGCCCATGAATTTGCAGCACTTGGATCATTCTGCTCACAGAAATTGTTTGCAGGAGGGGGATGTGCAAGGCCTCGGGGAGGTTACTTACAGAGCTGTTTCCAGATTTCCTCTGTTCTGATGGTTCAGTGCCAGTTCCAATAGTTCCCACAAGCAGCAGTGAGGCCTGAGTAACCATTGCTGGTAATATCTGTATTATCTGTGATGGGAGGCTTTGCAGTCTTCATTCACCACTTGACTGTGCTGGGGATTTGCTCAAACTTCAGTCACTCTCTCTTAGAAGGAAGGAGTATAGAGGGTAAAACAGGTGTGTCCATTCAGTATCTCTTGAGCCATCATGTGAGAAGCAAGTATTGATTTGTCATGAGGCAAAGAGCCTTGACAGAAAGTCTGGATGTGTTCTGCATCTGGATTGTGGGTTGTACTGCTTTAGCGCCACTAATACATCACTATTGCAGAAGGACATCCCCCCTCAAAAAATAGTACTTGATAACTACTATAATACCTGTTGTAAAAGATTTTTTTTTTAATATATAGATTTTTATGTTGCTACTGAGGTCTATAACCCAAGGAATCTATTACTGCAATTGCTGAATTAGTGATGGTACCATTTGCAGGCTCCTGCATGTGCTAAGTCCTCATGACTGATGTTTCCTGGATTCACTCAAGTGACAAAATGACTCTTCTGTATTGTCCGTCCTTGACCAATCTTTGTCAGCCTGTCATTGCACTTGCATTTGTTACATGAAGTTTTCACAGAGGTATGTGAAATTTTGTTGCACATGATGGGAATGGTGAGTTAATGTATATGAGTACCTGGGTATTTGGACTTTATAAATACTAATGTGTTAAATTTGGGGTCTTCTTCATTGCTTTCTACTATTTACCTGAGAAGGGCTCAGCTTCTTGTGTGTAGGGAAATCACTGGGACAAGAACAATGTGGCTCACAACATACAGAACGGAAACGGATGAGGTGACCTTACCTGTAAGACGACTGTCTGCACCATAAAAGTATCTGGAATGCTTGCTTTTCTGGATGTGACTGACTTCAGGAAAACAGAAAGATGTTACGAAGGTTGAACTCCATAAGAAGAATTTTCATTAACAATAATCCCTGAACAAATATTTGTATATGAACACAATCTACTTGAAACCCCATATAAACATTCCTTTTCATTAGACCTTTTCCTTTCCATATTTCCTTTGAACTTTCCTAATAAGTTTAGGATTTTGTTCCCTCTGAGCCAACTGGGGGCAAATGCTGATTTCATTTACACTGGTTTACTAATATTACTTTGAAAAAACTGATGCATTACATATCTTTCCAAAAGGCATTTTCTTATGGCACTTCACTACTTCCAATGTGGCTGAATACACACACACACACCAGCAGCCCAACAAACTATTCTATTTTGCCAGGACATGACAACATTTTAGCTTGACAAAAAAAATGTGGGCTGTTTCTCAGAAATAATATTGATTTACAAATTGCTTTTATTTTACCTAAGCTGCTTTGTATTCCTGTAAGGAATCTCTTTGCTATAGCCTTGCAGTGAGTTATCAGACTACATCTGCCTCTTGGGAAGGCTTTTCCTGGTTTTTGAATATGCTCCATGATTCCTTTTTGGAAAGCAAAGCATTTTAACTGTGCTGCCGCTAGAACCTCTATGGTTCTGTCCCTGGTTTTCTATATTAACTTTTGTATTCCCATCTTGTCACAATCTCTTTGGTCCTTGACAGTGGCGATATCTTTTCTTTCAGGCATGCTGACCTCTCTCGTTCCCTTTGAAGCACTTAAGATCATATCCAAGAGCTGCATTCCAGCTGCGGCGCCTTCTGAGGTACTGAATACATTAAGATAAAAAGAAATAAGCTCAGCTATATTAATAAGAAGCTGAAATGTTTATGCAGGCATGAGCTTTGAGAAATTAGATACTCAAAAATAAGACTTTTATAGGAAGGATGAAGTAACTAAACTAAAAGTATAAAGAGAGATGCTCCTTTTGCAGCATGTTCTGGTCCAGTCAGTGGTCATGTAACATTTATTACTGTAACTATTTTAATATCTAAGTGGAAAATACTTTTCTTAGAGAACACAACATGAAAATTTTACAAATTCTCTAGAAGTCCTTTGACTTGTTTTTTAAGCTCAGTGAGGCAGTTGTAACTGGTATCCATTCTCATATCTCATGTGCATTATGCTTCGCAAGAATATATGAACATATGTGGGGATAATTTACATAATCATAAAAACAAATGCAAGAGGATTTTTTTTCCAATTGGAGCATTGCAAAGTCTGTGCTCTGTTCAGAATAATATCTGACTTTAAAGTTGATAGGTATAGGAGATTCAGAAGGAGTAAAAATAGGGAATGGTTAAAGATGGCAAATCCAATTTTAGGGTCCCCAGTATAGGCTCAAATATATCTTTGGTAGGCATTATAATGCATCAAACTCACCCAGAATATTTCTACTAGTTGAAATGTGCTTGGAGAGGGTAAATTTACCTTGGTGGGTTTAGTTTTCTGGCAGAATAGGTGAGATCAAGGAGATCACAGATTCTTTGGGGCTGTTATTGCTGACTTGTGTGTTCAAAGAGAGTTCGAAACTGAAAACTGCCTGTGGCTTCATTCTTTCTGTGACATCCTGGATGGTTAACAGGAGGCTCACACACTTCCTCCAGACCATGGTAGCACTCAGAACCCTTTTCCTCAAAGCTGCATACAAAGCAGTGATTTCTTTCTCAGCATAGATAAACTCATTAAACAATGAGGAGTGCTTCTGTGCCAGGACTGGCTGCCATCTTTGGCCAACTCAGAAGGTACTGCCCTTAAGCACATATTTCCTGTCTCTTATTAAACTGAAGTCAAAGAAGGTGTTTTTCTGACTCACATCAGAGGCAAGTTATATATACTTAAAGTTCCACTTTGGGAATAATTCTGTTTTAAACCAATGTGATCAAATCCTGTCTTTAAAGTTATGCACATGTCTAAGTGCTGCAGTGCACTAAAAACTTTCAACATTTCTAAAAACATTTAGTTGGAACAGTTTTCAAATTGCTGTGTTTAGTTTGTGTTCTTAAAATTGGAACAGTTGTATTTTCATTGTGGCAGGAATGAACAGAAACCAGAAATAGCGACTCCTCTGAAATTAGTTCAGGGCTGATATACAGAGCAGTGGGACTTGCCAAAATCAGATCCTGACTCTATTTTATCGAGGGGAAGACAGTTTTCACTGTAGATACTCAGGAAAAGAAAACCACATCTGATATAGATGACTAATTAGATTTTATTTTTCCCTAAACAATTTTTTGGGAGATCAAGGAATTAGAGAGTTGTTAAGACTTCCTTCTAAGGAAGGATCATAAAGATACAAACACTGAAAATCCTGGTCAGTATACACCTTCATGTCAGCTTCAGGTTCTGAGGATGTGAGCAATGCAAATGGCCTGAACATTTTCCCATAAATGGAACATTACTAAACAAACGAGGAAAGCGAGTAGAGAACAGCAAACTTAATGAGAAATAGGATTGCATATCACAAAACAAGTTTATAAGGTTTTTGTCTGAGGGATGTGTAAGAAGCATCTCTTTTTTTTTAAAGTTCTTCTGACCACAAAGGATGCAAGAATGAAGACCTTAGACTTCAGATATTGCCTTCTTTATTTCATTAATGTTAATACAGGAAATCAAAAAAGATCACAAAAACACTATGTCTGATTATCAGGATGTTTCTTTTGATTCTGAACATGCCAGCAAAGCATGCTTGATCCAGCAACATCAAAAGATGAAGCCATTTGTGCTTCGTTGGTTTGCCGCAGATATTTTTTTTCTTCAAGGCAGAAGGTTTAACTTTTTTTACCTAAACCCCAAGCCATGAGACTGCAAGTGTACATCTCTTATTGCATCTGTATTTTATGGGAATATCTTACTTGAAGCACAACAGATGGACTCATTTTAGCCAAGACTTCAAATGTTACAGTATTGATATGTGGATACATAGGGCCATACTTTTATTACTGAGGGGCAGAGATTGTTGATTTTAGTGCTTCTATACCACAGCAAAATAGCCAACAAAAGAAGGCTTGCAGCAATATTTTTATTTTTTAATAACAAAAGTTGATTGTGTGAGGAATAGTTGCTAAATCAAATATTTACTATTTTTAATGGCTACTGTATTATAGATTTTATCTGCCTGACCATGCAGATCACTTAAAATTGTTCTGGTGATTCTAGCCATGTAGGAATTGTCAAAAATTCCCTGCTGGGTTTCTGCCGATGCACACTCCACTGCATTAAAACATAATGTTATAACTAACACATATATTAAACTTAGAAACATATTCTAACAAGCACCTATATTACCTATATTTTACTACAGACCATGAGCCAATGGCTCTGTTTCAAGTATTCATAGAGCAATCTTGGTTGTATTGCAGATGAAATAAAGCAGGATTTTCCATAGGTGGTATGAAAGACCTGAGATCTTCCATTGGGCAGATTTCAGTGAGCAGCTACAATTTGCTAAATTTAACCATTCACACTGTACTCAAAGATGCACTGCAGGCTTAGTGGGTGGCATACATTAGATAAAGATGCATGCTTTATCATAGTGATAAAATATATATGATAAAATATATTATCTGCAACTGTAGTAATATCAAAATTACTGTGTTTTTTTGTTGAATGGTTTTGAACCTTGGTAAAGGTTCTGATAGGATCACTGTAGCTAGCTGCAAGTCAATATAAATGGTGTAGGGACGCACCTGAGAGTTACTTAGACATGATGAAGTGATATTTTGCTTATTTTGCCAGTTTGGAAGGTATCTATTTCACCTCTTGAAAGTTTTCCCATAATATTCCACATTTGATGACAAATCCAAGGTGACAGTTGGAGGGCTCTTTCTATTGTTTCATGCTTACCATTATGCTTGAAGTGGATCAAGGTTGTAATGAATTCCAGAAAGCCAAGAGAGTTTCCATCATGCACAATATCAAAATGTGGATCTATACTCAACAAGAAATGCAATAATGGAGCAGTCCGTGGGACTGGGGAGCATGGGGGATTCATAATAGGAAATGTACCCTCTTATTCACCTTTTAAAATCCAGACCAGGTGAGCAGAAGCTAATAGATTTTCCTGTTAGTCAGCTCCTGGGTGGCCTTTGTGAGGAGAAAGTTGCACTGAGGTGCTGCTGTACTACACCCACCTTTGCCAGAAACGGTGTGTGAGAAGCAGCCAACCTTTTAGGCTCTCATACTGGTGCAGGCTCCAGGTGCAGAAAATGCAAGTAGAGGGATGATCCCAAACAACACCGGTGTGTTTTATTTGCCAGTACCATCCCCTGGAAATCCTGAGTGGGAAGCCAAATAATGCAGGGAGCAGCTAGAAATAAGAGCATGGAGGGAGCAGCACTTCCTTTCTCCCAAATTCCCCTTTTGTCTTGACTTTTTTTTTTTTTGCTTTTCTCATGAGTGCTCCTTGTACTGATAATTTGCATTACATCTAATTAAATATCACTTCTCTGAAGCAAAATGCCTCTCAGTCTCTGAAATATATAACCTGTCTCAGAGTTGTTTAAGTTGCCAGCTGAGAAGTGACTGGACCAACATTTAAATACAACTGTAATAGAGAATTAAATTCAAGTACATTCATTGATTCAAATAGCTGCTAAATTTAAAAATTTGTGCCACGATTTTTACATCTCAAGTATGTGTATTAGTTTTCCCAATTCTTTGGTGAAGTAGCTGAAGATTTTCACCTCAGTACATGGTTTATGTCCCTCAGGATGTGCATTTGCCTCTTTTCTTTTCAGGGAGTGACTAAAGAACAGTTTTCAGGCCATTTTTTCTTCCCCTGATTGGAAGAGTTTACAGAAACTGTGCGAATTACTCAAATCAAAGTCTGAAATGCTAGTGCTTTAACATGTGCTATAGTCTGAAAACAGGTAAGTTTGTCTTCAATGGAAATTTGAAGCATGAGGCTGACTCCAGAAGAACAATATAGGCAAATGCTATCAACTAAATACCTTATTTACAGACTTATTGAGGTCTTGAGATCTTAATCCAGCATGGTTTTGTTACTATTATGTGCTGATATGCTTTAGCTGTTAATAGAAGTTCTTTCTTTTCAATGGTTGTCTTACTCTGACTAAAACGTACTTTTCTGAAGCCAACTCTGTTACAGGAAATTGGGAAAATTTGCACAGTGTTTTTGTGGGGACACCCTGAGCTAAATAAACCTCAAATATTTTAGTTTGTGGTTTTTTAAGTGGTCTTGGGTTAGTCTTTGATTGTACATTAAATTATATTAACTTTTCATGGTTAGGTGGCTGGGACATTCAACTACACAAGATCTGATGTCTTGGCATTGTGAATACATCAGGGTTAAACTGTGAATTAAAACTTTTGGGGGGGCTGAGGAAAGTTTGCATGTGTGGGAAGTAATAAAATCACTTCTGCAAAGAACTGACCAAAGAAAATGTTTGCCTGAGTCCACAGGCTGTCTTGCATAGTTGTGATTGCTAAAAACTAAGCAGATCTCATAATATTTTATGATACAAACAAACCAATTAAATTTTTCTGTTTATACATTTTACTTTTTCTACTCTTTTTTTTTTATCCAAAATGTCTTGATAAGAAGCAGTAAATGTAAGTTGGGGTCACAAACTCGTAATATTTTGGCAGTAGATAGCAGTGTGAGAGCAAATTTGAAAGAAAGTGTTAAGCTTTAAAGGTCTGCAGTTTGACAGGCTGTTATCTTTTATCCTTCCAGCACAAATCTTTATGCTGACTTCTCTTGTATCCCTGCATTCCCTGAGGGAACTCAAGTTCGTTCACATGTTGCTGGACAAGAGACAAAGAAGATCTGTTCAACACATGCCGAACAGATGCTCAGGGGAGGAGGGGGAATTTTCCAGCGCAGTTACTGTAATATCCATTGCTGCTGTCTTGCTCCCTGTGTAAGCACTGCTGGCCTCTCCAGAGCTGGTCTTGGGGATTTTCCCATCTTGGAGACAGCCCACCCAAGTGAGCTGCCCCTGAAGACAGTTGCACATCAAAAATACTCTTGTAGAGTGTCACCTGCTTCCATACCTGCTTCCATAATTCCTTTTCAAGAAAGGAGAATAAAATAGATGGAACCACTGAATGACTTGTTTTTCAAGGATGCAGCTTCAGGTATGCAAGATACAGGGTGAGGAGAGAATACATGCTGTTGGAGATCCCTCACAGCAGTGGTGCTCAACTTTTGCATCCCTTTTTTATGTTCTGTGGTTGAGCAAGTGCCGGACTTGTTCCAGCAGGAGGTGAGGAGGTGTTATGACTCCTGTGCTCATCTGAGGCATGTGGGCACGTGATACAGGAGGCACATAGTATAGGCAGATGAAGCTAGAGCTACAGCTGTTTAAGAAATACAGGAACGTCTTAGGCACGTACCTGATCCTGTGGAGCATGGAAAGGCAGTGTGAAAAGAGATGAAAGGCAAATTATTTTTGCAATTTTTCTAGCACCTTTTGCAAAGATCTTTAAAGGAGTTTTCTGCCAGGGTGGTGAAAGATGTATTGAATTCTTATGGTGATTTCAGTCCTTGGACTAACAGCACTAAAGATGCTGTTAGCGTAGAGAAATTGAAATTAATTGTTAGCATAGAGATGCTGAAGGCAAAAAGAAATTACTCTTAGGTATGAACCCTGAGTCAGTTGTGCTTTGTTTTTATCCTTTTTTTTACAACAGCAAACAGAAACACATAAAAAATGGATGCAGAAAATAATTTGCTCTTTTTTAATCAATATCTCTAATGTTGTAGTCCAGCCCAGCCTAGCTAAAACAGCAAATACACATTCTTCTTCAACTCACCAGAGGATCAAAAATTAATTAGAAGCAAAAATACAGCCTACTGCTCTACATGACCTTTCCCCAGGCTCTGCAATTGCATCTGACCAACAGTGTCACACTTAAAATCAGCCATAAACAAGGCTGCTATGGAGTTGTACGACTACTGAATGGCTTTATCACAGTGCAATAAGGCTCAATGACCACTTGTACAAACCAAACTTTGAGAGCCCTGATTAGAACAGAGATTTAGGGACTTGAAAAGTGCCTTTTCACACAGGACAAATATTTCAGGTATGGAAGTATTTGCACAAAGTAACTCAGAAGGTGGTGTTTCCCCAAACATTGAAAATAAAAAAAAAAAAAAAAAAAAAAAAAAAAAAAAANAAAAAGAAAAAAGAAAAGACATCTGGCCTTGACAGAAAACAGAAATGTCCTTGTGATACATTGAAACCTGGCTAAACTGGAGAGGCTAAAAACTTATCACCCAGCCTGAGAAATGGATCAGGCTGCTTCCTTGCTCTCTGAGAAAAGCTGTGCAGAGCAGCATTTTCGTATGTGTGCAAACAGAATCAATAGTTCAATGAGTTTATTTTGTTCTCAAGGAGTGATGGAATGTGTTCTGGCTCCTATAGACCATTTGGTTTCATGAATGCTCTGGGACAATTGAGACAGGTTAAGGTAGATGAAACATTGCCTTGAACTTTTTTTTTGCAGTATATGATTTTGTTCAGGTGATTAAGACTGAAAAAATGCTGGGAAAAAACCCCAGCATTCAGAGTACTTTCCAAGTAGGCATTGTCTTCCTATTTGGAGAATATCTCAGCTGGTCTGAAAGAATTGCTTGTGCTTCCTCCCTCAGTAGTCCTGGCCTTTTGCAGTAGTTTCCTGTATGATGTTGACTAAGGGGAATAAATGGCACGTGTTGAATAGTTGTGTTTGTTTCTCCGAGACATCCCCGAAGACAATGCTGGACTCCTGCTCCTCTTTCCTCTCTTTTACCACCTGGTTCTGTCTTGTTACAAGACAGACTTCAGTAGGTGATGAACTGTGGCAAGTAGGTGCCATCTGGTCATCCTTGGCTGGAAGGGCTGTTTGTTCAGACATGCTTGTGCTGGATTAATCATTGCAGCTTTCTAACTGATGTACTGGAGCACCAAAGGGCTCTCAGTTCAGAATGAAAATTGGAGTGGGATGCTGTCAGATCTCAGGTTCAAATTGTAGCTGTGCTAGGCAGTTTTTAAATTTTTTTTTTCTGGAAATAAATATAACACAACCTGTAACCTGTGAGGCAACAGACATTTGGTGTTATCAACAGTATCTTGAAACAAATTTTCAAGAAATACAATATATTGTGGTGGTTTCTATTTATTTCTTTTTGTTCAAGTGACGAGGGCATTAAATGAGTGATGCTGAATGGGGCTTCAGAGTATTTACTTCTTTGATGTGGAATGTTTTAATATTGTTAGGCTCAGGACAGTGAGCTGTAGCTTGATACTGTGATGAAACTCATACATGTGAACTCCCTTTATACAAATAGAATGACAAAGCCACAAACCAGAATGTGCTTAGAGTGATAAGCTTCTTTAGTGACCTTCAATTTTCATTCACCTTAGGTGGAATTAGTTACCTTCTTTATTACTGAATCAGCTAGTAGTTAAATTAGGAGGTTTATGACCTTTCCTAAATAGTTTACAAAAATGTTATTGCAAATGGAGCTGATAACAAGCAAAAAACCTCAAACCTGCATCAAGAAAAAAACCCCAAACCCTGTAATGTAACAATCACCTCAAAGTTCAGTAAAATAAAATGGTGAGAGACTTAAATTTTACAGAGCATAAAGGGATCTCTATGCCATGGAAATGTATATAGGTCTGAATTGTGGGTTTTCTGGAACATATTTCCATAAAACCAATAACATGGTCAAGTGGCTTTACTCTTATGGTTTCCTGGGGCTACTTCTAGTTTATAGAGATTAGTCCAGGGAATATCCCAAGTTTGTTATTTTATTGTTCACACTTTGCACTGTGGTTTAGATTAAACTATCCCTTGCTAGGTTTGGAAGACATTCTCTTTACTTTCTTACTGCTTCCTTATATCATTATTCTATTAGTTTACCATGGTGAGTTCAATTTTTGAGAACAATAACCTGCAAATACAGCATTTTCTTTTTCTTAGTCTGGTCGTCTGTTTAAGTGCACATTCAGTATCTTTTTTCTTTTTTTTTAATATGGTAGAATCCTAGTACTTATTAGTTGTGCCATCTGATTTCAAAGTAAAAGTTCTTTAGCTACAGAGGCTACCTTTGAATCCTTGAAGTGGCAAGCACAGCACTTGCCCAGTTTTAATCACATCAGTTGGATTTCAGCCAAATCTCTTCAAGCTTAAAGTTCCTGTGTTTAAGCATCTCAGTTGTGATTCCAGGATCAACTTCATATGGTCCAGAAAGGGTCTTGCCTTTAAGTACCATCTAGTTCTGGTTAGAAGGGATCATTTGGACCTTCTGTCACTCCAGCTGGCTGTCTGAGGTTATGAGGCTCCTAGCTCTGCTAATGTAATGAAAATAGGCAAGTTGCACAGCTGTGGTTCATATAGAAGGATGCTGCATTGCCAATACTTTTACAGGATGTTTTTTAAAATTCTTGTTAGTCTAAGCTTCTCTCCCTTTTCCTGTGCTCCTGCGGTTGGATATTAATATATATTAAAATTTAAGATTACTCTAAAAGGTATTTTTGAAGGCAATGTGAATACATATTGCGTAGAGGAGACTTGGTATTCTCATGCCTTTGGTATTACTACTTTATTTATCCTGACTTGAAAAAAAAGGGGGGAAGGAAGAAAGGTTCCTCTAACCCTGAAATTCCAGATGCCTGAGATTAAAAGAAAGACCTGGGTTATCCCATAATCTATACTGGCACTATAGCTGCTAAGTAATTTAATGTGAATGCTGTGGAAATGATGATGTATGCCATCAATTGCTGTGAACACAGCTGTGTTTCATCCATCTCTGTTTCCCGTGGGACAGAGAACTATCAACGACTTCTACACACTTCATGTCACCATTTGGGTAGGTCTGAGGTTTAATTATTTTATGGAGTTTTGCATCAGTTGTTTTTTGGTCCCCACATCTCTTATGATTTTTTTTAAGTAGCAAGTGAGCTATAGTTTTTTAACAGCTAACAAGGAGAAATCTCAAAAAACCCAACTGCTTTCTTCATAGGAACGGAGGTAGGAAGTGACAATATCCCACTTTTGGAGCAACTTGTTTGTTATGTCATTCATCAGATGAAAGTCAGATCAGTTCCCTTCCTGAGTGACAAGATTTCCCAAATCTGGGTTGCTCAGCCATTGCACCATTCTAGACTAAATTTTTCTTGGCTTTGGGCTGCCACTTCTCGATTTTTTTTTCCTCTCTCTGCTTCTTTCTTCTCTTATCCTAAGAGGTGTTTCTTTATTTCCATCTCTTTTTGCCTTGACACCATATTAAATTAATGTCCAGTAATAATTTTCTGTTCCCCAGAGAAAATTCTCCTAATCCTCACCACAAACTGTGGGGAGAAGTTCCCTCAAGCTGCAGCTCACTGACAGCCAACAGTCCCAGTGACAAGGTTCTCATGGTGCTGCACTAAATCAACAGAAAAACTCCAAAGGAGGTGGTTCTGAGGTTGCTACACTCTGTGTTTGTTAGAGACCCAAAAAAAGGAGTTTTGATTTACTGTGACTGAATTCAGTCATGACGGGGGGAGCAAAAAGCTTGATTCCAATTGTTGTAAAGCCCTGGATGCAATTCTGCCCTGCTCCCATCTTTCTGGTTTTATGCAGGAGCTGCTGCCAGGTTGTGCTACGTATACAATGTGCTATGGAGTGTTCCAGTGGAGCCCTTGTTATCTAGATCAGGCAGGGATTTATTGTTGCTGGATGATTTAAAGCATTTCATATACTTGTATATATTGCTTTATTGTGCACCAGTTCTATTTATCAGCTTCTCATACACAAAGAAATAAAACTCTCATACGCTTCTCACAACACCTTTGCAATGCATATCATGAATATAACATCATTTCAGCCCAAGTCAAATGTGGCCTTCCAGTGTTTTATTTCGATCTACCTACTGGAGCAAAAGTAGTTATGTTCATTTACCCTTCATCATATTTTGGCTTCATTTTAGACTGCATAAGCAATGTGAGATCTCCACAGGTAAGTGAAAAGGAGAAAACTCTGCACATAAGGAGTTTGTTCCTCAGTTTTAATGCTAAAGATTCTTACCTGGAGATGTTTCCTCAGGAAAAAAATTAATACTTTGGCTATATTTAGACATTTATAACATTAGTGCAAGTGGAAAAAAAAATCTCAGTTCTGCTACCTTGGTAAAAATTCTTAATATTAATACTCCTGTTTACAGCAGGATGACATTTTTCAGCCCTGTTGTTTTGATCACTTCTGCCTTAATGTCTCTCTCCCTCTTATTCTAGAAGTGCCTAACTTTGCCTACTCTTTAAGTGAAGAATGCTTTCCATTTATAAGCACACTGGATATTGGCCTGTACTGTTTAGAATGTTCTGGTGCAAACCTGATGTATGGTACTGGTGGGATGATGTATGAAAACACAGATAATTCATTACTAGATTCAAAACTCACCTAAGTGTTATAATGTGGGTGACTCCACAAAGCACATCTTACTTGACAGTTGTGATGCTTTAGCACTTTGGTGAAATGCATGAGGTTAGAGGTGGATTTTTTATCTACAATATCACATTTTGGAACATAAATTAGACTTGGAAGGAGGCAGAAAAGGCAGTAAACAATATTTTGGGTTCCTTTTTCAAGTATTGCTGGGCTTTGGTCCAAGTACTAGGTATAATTTTACCAAGCTCTTTGTAAGTATGTCTCTCAAAAATAATTTCTTCTGCTTGTCTTTTGCTAGAGCATAGATACATGTCTCCCCAAGTAAGCCCAGAAAGAGACACAGAAATCTCTATAATATACTAGGATTTGACTTGCAAGGAGAAGTAAGTTATTAAAAGAAATAGAAGAAAAATGAAAGAAAACTTATGCCTTTAATGAACAGAATAAAGGAGAAAAGAGAACGTTGATTTAATCTATTGATTTGCTGTGAAGTAAAAGAACAGATGTTTTCTGTTAGGTCCCTGGATAAAATTCAGTAGGCGCCACTAATACTTAGGGACTGGTGACTCCTGATAAGATTGAAAATTGATGTCTGCTCTATTGTTACCAAATGGAGATGGCAGGTTACGCTGCTTTAGGTGACTCATTTCAGAGTATTTTAATACAGAAAAAATATCTCATTTTCCTAGACTGAGACACAGACAAGAAATGTTTAGCCAACACTTTCCAGCTCCAAAGACGTCAGCCATGAAGAGTTTAATACTTACGGTAGGCAGTGGAGCACAGAAAGCGCCTTTGTTGTAGGTCTGAATCCCTTTGGGTGCCTAGAAAAAGGGTAGATTATATTTATTTGCCTGATTTCTGTTTGTCAATCACCTCTTTGAATGTCTAATCCAATAATTATCTACAGAGGTGCTTAGGGAGATGTGATTACACTGTAGAGGTGTTGGAAGCAAGTCCATTTCAACATTGGCCCTGTTTATCTGACTGCCTCTCCTTCAACAGATCCAAACATTAAACAGATCACATTTAATGGAAGTTCAAAGGCTTTCCCAAAAGGTTCAGAATTCTCTGTGATCAAGGAAGGAAAAAAAAAAAGTTTCTCGTTTGCCTTCTTGGAAACCACTCAAAGCAATGTAATTCTGGAATTCAGATTGTCCCACAGTGCTCTTTGAGAGACCTGTGCAAAGTTTGCTGAGGTCAATGCGTAGATGTTCCCAGGTGTCTGGGCAGCTTTCAGGCAAGGAGAGCAGAAAATCCAAGCAAAAAAAGCACACATGTGGTATGTGTTTGTGTTACACATGCACACGTAGCCACATGTCTATATATACATATATGTGTGTATGTATGTCAGGCAAAGGATTTGCATTCTTGCTTTCAATGTGAAATCCACCTCAGAAAATGCAGTACTAGGCAGGATTTTTCTGCAAAGTGACTAGAATATATTCTTCACACTCCTCTTGCAAGAAAGGCTAGAAGGCCTTCCTCCTCACCCTTCCTGAGATTTTTGGCATGGGGCTTTTATGTATTTAAATACACGCACACCCACTCATATTTACTGTCATGCCTTACTGCTTTTTCTGTGTCTCCTTAAAGGTGCTATAATACTTCTCTAGAAGTATTTAAGACAACAGAAATACAGATTTGAAAACTTTGTTTTCCTGATGAAGTGACTTTTAAGTATGTGCTTGGACTTTTTTAGTTTTGCTGTTAAATGATTTTGAAGTAGCAGGTGCCCTGAAAGGGCAGGCAATTTGGGTTTTGATTCATACGCAGAAAGTGGCTGTGGCAACTGTGGGACTCCCCTGCAAGATGTGGGGTGTAAAACATGGTACTTGGACTCCAGCCTGGGGCAGATTATTTCCTACTTGTGGGTGAAATTTGTGGAGAAGACAGAAAACCTATAAAGATCTCTAAGGCCCTTAATGAGAGACTTATGTAGCATAAAATGACGTACTCTTTAAAAGACTTGAAGAAAGCGAGAAAGAATTTGAGAAAAAGCATGGCATAGTTTTGATGTGATGTCTTAGGTATGAGCTAGTCAATACTGTTTATAAATCTACCCTTTTTCATGCATCAGGTCAAAAATGATGTTGACCTCTAAACATTGCTAACTAGTTGAAATGAGTCACAAATATAATCCAGCTGATGTGCAATAGGCATTACAGGCTTGGAATGAAGTCAGATGAATGGAAACATAATTTAACTTTCCAAGTTTCTTTTATTTTTAAAGTATTTTAAATGTCTGATTATACCAGATTCTGTACAGAGTGGTTTGCTTTCAGCTGTTAGGCAGATCCACATCTCTAAAGAGGGTTTCCTGAGAGTCATTGAGAACTGGGCAATGTTCCCTATTCTTCTTGAGAAAGCCATAGGGTTTTTAGCCGCTGTACGATCAACTTTACATGGAGAAAGACATCTGTAACCTCCTACGATTCTAATTGTGGTCTTGTGTCAGTATAACACATAATCCCATGCTCAAATTAAAGCCATTCTGTTGTCCTGTTGAAGTCAATGAAATTACTAAAGAGAAAAGGAATTGTTCACATGTTCAGTATTAAAATACAAAGTATTTTTAAATTCTGAAGGACAAAAAAATGTTAAAATCATCTAGTCAGGTTATTTGCACAATTCAGGGTGCAGATCGTAAATCTGCATTTTGTGTGGTACTTCAGGATCTGTGTGGGACCATAGAAAATGTATTTTAGAAGAATATCCGATGCTGAATTGAAGGCTTCAAGTGACAGACAGTCAGTGATTGTGTATTGACTGGCTGAATGGCTTACCTTCACTCAGAAAAAATACACGTCTGATTTCTAAACTAAATTTTTACAGATTCAGCTACTGAATCTTGTATTGTATCTGATTTCTGTAGCCTTTATCCATTTTTGCTCAAATGCAAGAAAATCAACATTTTCCTCTCTAACCTTCCTTTTGAAAAAAGCAAGTGAGCTGAATTGCGAGACCTTGAATAATTGTTGTATTTCTTTTGTTACCCTGTTCCAATTTTGTTCTGTTTCAAGTGTGTTTGGTAGCTCTTTTAAATGGAGAGCAATGTGCCTTGTGTGGAGGGAAAACTTTCTGATGAGCAGCAATGCCTGATGCTCAGAAGCGTGAGAAGTTTGGTTCAGATAAGGACATAGAACTGCAGGCTGGTAAACAAACCTCATTCCAAATTCCTCATGCTATTTCAAATATGTAGTATCCGTCTAGACTCTGCACGAGAACACTCCCTGATGTTGCAGCAGAGATGCAGTAGACGGTACGGAAATGGGGAACAAAAATACGTGGGAATGACAGCAGTTGTGGCCACAAAATTTCTACTTCTTTCTAACTTCTAAGCAGAATTGGCCCTGTACTTCTAAGGAGAGTTGGCCCTTTTGATGCCTGCGTTCACCATCAGCGTTTGAGACCACATCTCGTCTCACAAGCCTGGGTGCTCTGCTGACAGGGAGGTGAAACAGAAAGAGTTGTTTCAAGAGCTAGCTGGAAATTCATTGAGAAGGTACATGCTAATCTGTGAGCGCTCCTTTACAGCCAAAATCTGGGATAACACAATAGCCTTATAGTGATGATAGAGAGTCAGTCAAATGCCTTGGCTTTGGTCTAAGACTAATCTAGGGTAAATTGCATCATTATCGAACTCCTGGCATCCAGTTTCCCACATGCAGAAGCCCTGCCCACCAGTTCTATCTTTAGTGTCTGTCCCCTGCAGTTCAGGTCAACCATGATATCAGATTTGCTCTCGGAGCTTGTTGAACTGACTCGAGTTTCTTGCCAGGAGTAAGAAATACACAATCGCGAGGGTCTCGGCAGGATATCGGTAGGGCTGTTGGCCCGACCCGGAGGCGTGCCCAGCAGTTTCCCGCGGGGTGTCCGTTCCCGCCGCTGTCTCCCGGGCAATCCCGGCGCCGGTGTGCGGAGCGGCGCTGCCGTTCTCCCGGCCGCCAGAAGGTGGCGCTGCCCACTGCGCACCGCGGCGGCGGCGGAGCATTCCCGGGCGCTGCTCGCGGCTGGGCCGGGACCTCGGTGCTGGGATCGCCCGGGCCCACAAGGGCGGCACAGGGGCCGTCTCCCTCTTCCGTAAAAACAAAGTGGGAGCCTCCGGTTTGGTCAGGGTCCTGGCTGTCAGGATCCCCCGTGGTTTGGGGATGCTCAGGGAAGGTGTCTGGCGTGCTGGTTCCTTGGACAGACCGAAGAGAGGTGACCTCTTCTCTCTGGTGGCCGTGGCAGGATCCGAGGGGATGGCCTGAAGTTGTGTCAAGAGCAGTTTGTGCTGGATATTGGAGAAAGGTTCTGCTCTCAGGGCATGGTTGGGCACTGGAACAGGCTCCCCAGGGAAGTGGTCACAGCACCAAGCCTGACAGAGTCCAGGAAGTTCACGGCAACACTCTCAGGCACACGCTGTGATTCTTGGNTGGTGTGACGCTTGGGGTGTCCCATGCAGCACCAGGAGTGAGACTCAATGGTTCTGATGGGTCACTTCCAGNATTCTGTCATCCAGACCCAGTGAGAGACATGCAAGAGCTGTGAGACTGCCTCGCAGTCCTGGATGTGCCAAAACTCAAACAAAACTACTGGCCTGTATAATCCATTCCTATTTAAAGAACTAAAATGAAACAAAATAAATTTTCATAGGTTATTGGAAATTTGATCAGATATTAGGAAAAGGCTCTTCATCCAGAGGTTTGTTAGGCACTGGAACAGGTTCCCCAGGGCACTGGTCTCAGCACCAAGCCTGACAGAGTTCAAGGGTTTGGACAATGCTCTCAGGGACATGGTGATGCTTGGGGTGTCCCATGCAGCACCAGGAGTGAGACTCAATGGTTCTGATGGGTCACTTCCAGCGCAAGTTATTCTATAATTCTGTGAATGAAGAATTAAGAAATTAGGGATTATATCCTCATAGGATTGAGGTGTTGCTTTCTTTGAGTGATGTAAAATGGTAAATTTAGTATTCAAGTAAGTGTTTACAGGAAAAAAAAGTGTAAGTGTAGCAACCATGAATTACTTTTAGCCTGTTCACTTGAAAGTTGTTCTGTGTGTACACACTCCATGGGGAGTGCATGTGCCTGGCTTTGCATGGCTCTCCTGCCTCAAGTCAGTGTGGGAACTCAGACACAGAATTTTAATATATGATGTGGAGGTAACAGGTAAACTTTGGACTTTCGCATTTCCTTTATTTCATGACTGAAAATTATTTGTATACAGTGTACAAAAAAATCATAGCATTGTTTCAGCAAAATCTTTGCTCTTGCAGTCTTTTTATTAATGAAATGTAATTTATGATGACTTGTATATCTAATCAAGAAAGTAACTTAACCATGGAGGTGGTTAGCTTACTGTTTGTTTTAGAAAAATACATTACTTTATGATTTTTTTGGGACGTAGCAGAAGTCTATTTCTATTGAGAAGAAATACATTTTACATTTGTATTATAGTAACCTCTGGGCACCCATTTTTCTTGAAGGCTTTCATCCATTATTTTAACCCTTTGTCCATTCCCCTGTATTTTGGAAGATATCTTCCATGCAAAGTTAGATACAAAACCGTACAGCTTCTTTGCAAATAAGCCTTGGGCCTCTAAAAAGCCCCAACTCAACAAATAGACAAAACTAAAAACAACCAACCAAACAAAAACACAAAAAAAAAGGAAAAAAAAAACACTCAAAAAAAAAAAAAAAAAAACCAAAACAAAAAAAAACACCACCACCAACAACAAAAAAACTAAAAAAAACCCCAAAAAATCCCCCAAA
>VXBU01008958.1:943129-991936 GCA_013400315.1 Bombycilla garrulus
TCAAAACAAAGAAGACACCAAAACCAACCAAAAAAACCCACAAAAAACAACCAGTGTCTTTTTTGGCTAATGTTACTGGAATTATTTGGCTAATGTTACTGGAAGTAACACAGATTTAAAAATTAGGATATAGTTGCATTGTTGCAACATGAAACCAACAAAGAAGGGATTTTCTTCTTTGTTCTCCCTATAGGCTAATGGTATGAAATGTGCCAAGTCTCAGCTCAGGCTAGGTGCTTCTGCAACAATTACTCTCATCAGCAGATTAAAAAATAGGTTAAAAAAAGAAAAAGCATTAACTGCAGCCACATTATCCAGCAGGAATTTCACACAGGCCTCCTCCTGACACCCACTGTCCTTCAGAACAAGTGTCCACAGGGCCAAGTTTTCAAAATCAGCTCGAAATTCCTATTTATTGATTTAGAGGTCTGGCTGAAGGGCATATTTGTCACACAGTCTCTTTCTGAGGCTAAAATAGACACAATTTCAAAAGGCATAAATACTTTCCAGCTTAAAAATTAACTGTAATTAGCCATAGAATCTTATACAAGGAGCATCCTTAGATATGCTTTGAGTTTTCTAATATGAACAAATACAGTATTTTCTTTAAGCTGCTTAATCCTTTTAGTGAAAAATAGAAAAAAGAGAGACCTGACTATTTTGGTTGTGGTGGATTGTGATTCACTGATTGTGATGGATTAAAACTGGAAGTTACTGGCTATCTGTGAATATCACCCTCTCAGAAGCCATTTATTTGCACTGGTCTTAGTAAACAAAACAATACATATCTTTTGAACGTGTGCTTTAAATTAATAGCAGCTCCTATTTAGAAGAGGAATATTTGTAACTGTCCTTTTAGTTTGCTTATTTCTTTTTCTGATTTGTGAGGCTTTGATTGAAAACTTCCATCTCTTGCTTTTTGCTTTAGCAATGGTAATTCCCATTTGTATGTGATTAATTCAGTGGTCACTCCACAGGAGGGTATTAAGTAAAATACTTAGTGTCTTTCTCAGAGACCAGGTTCTCAGCGGGGAAGAGAAACACAAGAACAAGAATTAGAATGAATTTTGACTCTGGTGGAGATTTGTAAAAGGTATCTTCTTCAGGCAGTCTGGCCACTGGGAAGAGGCTCTTCGTGCAAGGGTGGAGGCGGTTCCAAGGGTCAGTCTCTGATCTGTGGTAGCTGATGCCCACCTTCATCATCCTGAGCTGAAGCTGCTGATCAAAGTTTATGTTTCTATGCTCTTTGGTTGCTACTGCACAGACCTTTGAAGTATCACAACTTGAAACACCAGAGAGCTTTTCTCTGCCAGCCCAGATTACTTTTGGGAAAGGGATCAAATAAAACCAATTTAGATACTGCAGTTAGCAATGCTGACATCATCACTAGTCCCCTTTTAATTCCTCTGTCAGCTTTGAATCTCTTTTGCTTTACTGTTTGGAAATGGTATTAAATGCTGATGAGGCAGTATGCATTTCAAGTTTCCAAAGTCCTGTGAGTCATTCTTAGACAGTTAAACCTTTTTTGGGGTACAGGGACCTGACATTAACTGCTCATGATATGGTGCCTGATCACACCAGGAAGCTATTTCAATGCTGCTGCATTCCTGCTCTGGACAAAATGCACTATATCTTTTATTTCCTGCTCATGGTTGGATTCTTAAGTGAGTTTTTAGAGCTGTAGGAGACTTTGTGCATATGAACAGAATCTTAACTGTTGGTGTGTTCTTCTTCAAAGTGAAGGGTGTCATGGCTTTAAGATTCTGAATCTCAGTCTCGTGGAAACTGAGGTAATGGAGGTTCAGTGATTTGGATCCTCTTTCAGGTTCTCACCTGTAGTTTGTTCTTAATCAAAGTTGCACTACTTGCAAAGGAGAGAAATAGCTGATGATTACAGCAAGTTTACAGAAAAACAGAGGAAGGATACAAATATCATTCATGACTCTTTGTCCATAGTGAGGTGCAGATGTCTGTTAGTGCACGTTGTTTGCTAAATCCATTCCATTTCCTAATCTTGTGCCACCTGCACAGGTTTGCAGTAGGGTTGGTATCTGCTCAAAAAACATTTACCATCCCGCCTCTCACAGATGCCTCTGCCTTCACTTGAACTGTACTTTGAGCTGCACAACCCCTTTTTTTTTAAGATCAGAGATGAAAATGGATGAAAACACATTAGCATGAAACATATTCTCTAGCCCTTTTGTCAACTTCTTTATTAAGTATCCCCTATCAAGTTAAGAAATTATGGGGTTTAAATGTAAAATTATGTCTTTGGATTATTGCTGCCTAATTTTCTATGACAGTAGCTCCATTTCTTGGAAATTAACAGTAGGAAAAATGATCAGTCTGTTTGTTAGGTCATATCTGATTTTCTGCTCTGTGCACATCACTGGAAGACTGTGGGAGAATAAGTTCAGTCTGGGTTCATTCACATTGTCTCTTCTATTCACTTTAGGACTTCAGGATTTTGTTTAGCTTTTTCCTACTCAGCCATACTTTTGATTGTGAAGAATATTTTTCTTTACATCTGTAACACTGGCTTTGGTTGGTGATTTCTCTAAGGACTGTTACACTACCTCCTATGGCAGTCTTTTAGTAGAAAGAGAACTTCAATAAAAATATGCTATTTAAACCTTTTTGTTAAGATAATAAGACAATTTTATTAAAAAATATCTGTCCCGAGGATGATTTTAATCAAGATAACAGACAGCATGAAAAAAGGAGGATTTTTTTGAACTAAGTGCAAATTTTATCCACAACTAGTTTTGAATACTTTGGGAATATGTTGCCTCAGAAATCACCTCATTTCCTTGGTGGAGTGACTGTTTTTTAGGAATGCCTGAAAAGACTAAAAGCCATTTTGGATGTGGAGAGCAGGAGAGCAGAGATCATCACACTCATCAGCACCAGGTTCTTCTTGTTTTATGTTACAGCTATGTAATGTTTAAATAAAAATAAATTAAGTGTTAAGTAGAAAGTCTTCCTGCCCTAGTGTGAATAACAACATACTCCTGGCATGATAATACAGCAGTTGTTAGCTCTGTGCTGGAGATGATCTCATAGTTGGTTTAATCAAAAATCTAATCTATGCTGTTGAGAGGGCCATAGCTTTGGAAATTCAATCTTTTATCATTTTGCCAAGAACTTTCGCTGGTGTCCTTTGGGTCATATTGGAAGGCTCATTTTGTTGTGCTAGGGTTTTCTGCGTGAGAAATCACATAGGGTTTTTGTTGTGGGGCCTCAGAAGGCTTTTCTACACAGGCAGGGATGCATTAGGGAAATGAGGAAACTAGTTTCATATCATACATGCCTACTCTGTCCACTGCTGTCTCTGTGTTTTGATAGATGAGATGAAAATTGTATTTATTTGAATACTATTGCTTTTCTTTAAAGAGTTAATAAGTCCTTGGTAGATTTTTTTTTCAATATTGGAAAACCACTTTGGAATCCACAAAGTCAAAAACTTGCTTGTAAAAATCTTTAGTTGCTTAACTGGAGTGCTTGTAAGTTGCAAATGCTGTTGTTTTTAGACCAACTGTTGTTAATGAACAGGCTTTTCCAATTTTGAATGGAATATTGAAAAATGAAAGATAAACTGTTGTTACATCAGTTTTATTATTCTTATAATTTTTTATACTGTACTTTTCAAGCAATTTTCTGTTTTCTGTGTTTTCTAAGAGGCAGATTATATTCTGTTAAGAAAAGGCTGTTACTGCAGTCTAGAAGAACCCCCTTTTAGAAGAGAAGGGAAAGATGCCTGAGGAGTTTTATGTGGGAATCTCTGTCACACTGTGTTATCTGGAAATAAGAAAGGAAAGTCAATGAGATTCAGCAGTTACTACCAAAGAAACTAGAGAGGCAGGAAAGGAAGAACCCTGACCAATGCCCAATGCAGTCTTGGGTGTCGTGGAAAATCCCCTCATTTGAATCCAAGTCCTATTTGAATTGTGTTCAATAGCAAAACTCCCAACATAACTACAGATTTGGAAGGGACATTACCAGAGCCTTATTTCATAGCCTGTGACGATGAATCCTCTTCCTTAAATCAGTTTTCATGCATTTCTGTGTGACCTCAAACCTCCTCATATGGGTATGAAACACCAAAGAGATATTTATTGTGCAAAGGCTAATGTAAGGCAACTGTAAAAGTAATCTGCCCGAAATGTTTTATTTTGCTGGGCTGTGCAATTCAGTTTGGTGTTACAAGAGTCACACAGCAATTCAGCAGATTCATCGCTTCCCTGAGAGCTGTGGTGACAAACCCTTGCACAGCTCTGCTCTCATTCCAGCGACTGGGCCTGTGTCCAATACTTGATAACCAAGTTATCCCACCAAGTGATACAGATCCCTTTTTGATTTAATGCGAGAGGACATTCTTCTGTCAATAAGTAGAAGTTAAAGGTCCACAAGTTCTTGATCCAAGCAGGCACTTAGGGGCTCTTTTATCTCTGAGCGTGCAGCCTGCACAAGTCACAGACTCTCGCAGCCCCATTGACATCCCAGGGATTCAGCACCGGTGCATATCTCCAAAGTTTATTGGTGCTTTCAGGAGGTGTAAATTAAAACCAGCCATTCATACAAGATATTCTCAATTCCAGTTTCATGAGCTACACCTCATCTTTATTCCCTGTGTTTCTTTCTGTATGTTGCCTGTATCTCCTGATAGCGGTGAACTGTAATTGACTTTGAGAGAGTTGGGAGTATAATTTCATCTCTTGGGCATACTATTTCTCCTGAATGCCATGCTAGGAATGTATTAATATCTCTTTTATATGCCAGAGGAATGTGGAATATGCATACTGGCAGTGTGTTTGGAGCCCAAGGGAGGGCAAGTGAGGAGAGAGGCTGGGCTGATGGAAATGCTATTCCCTGCGGGAGGTAGGAGTGGTGGAATTTGCTGTGCCACACTTTCATACTGAGCCTCTTCTCAGTTTTGCTAGTGGCATCCCTAAACAATGTTATATCAGCTGTTCCCAGCCCTTCACTGACACCACCCTCTTTTGTGTGACCTTGGGTCAACCCTGGGCAAATACAAGGAACTGGATGATGCAGTTTCTTTCTTCGCTTACAGGGCATCATAATGAGTGTGAAAACAAGGAGGCAAGAAGGACAACACAGATATGTTTCATGCCTCTTTCTTTCTTTAATTTTAGCTGTTATTTATGCATTCACATTTGTGTTGTTCTAGTATTGCTTGAAGCCCCTTGGGTTGTTACAAGTTCTCAATAATTAACAAAATGATATAGTTTCCTGGCAATTTTTTTAGGCTCCTTGCTTTGTGTGTCTGACTGAGGGTAGACTTTATCAGCAGTGTGCTCTTTCATGTGCTTTCTATTTCTGCTAAGTAAAAAAAGCATATTAATGTGCCTTTTCCATTTTTTAGTCAAAACCTTGGGTTGATTTTTTTTTGAGCAGGAGTATTTGTCAACATTATCAGCATTGTTATGAAACTAGTTGTTGTCTTCATTGTCCTTGTAGCCCTTTTCCACTCAGAGCATTTATTTAAGTCACTGAATAAAGTTATAAATCCAGCCATTAGTAAAAGCATTGGAAATACCTAACTGAGGACAGGCTCCTTGGCTACATCTATACACACACACACACACACACACACACACACACACACATATATATGCGTGTACATATTTCCAGTTAGTGAGCCACTAATAAGAACTCCTTTAATACAGTGCTTCCTCTAGTCCGGCTCCCCTGGTGGCTTATGAAAATGTCAAGGAAGACAGTATTGAAAAACTTGTTCTGCTAAAAACTGTGTGACATCTACTGCATCTCCACTAGGCATGTATCCTGTTACGGTAGATCGGTTTATGTGACGTCTGATTAATCTATATTTGTAAATTACTAACATTTACATTTAGTAGCACTGCACCCTTCCTATTTCGAGCTTAAGCCTTCTGCTTCAAACTTCCTGTCTCATAGCTTTTCTTTTAGCTCTCAGTACTTGCTTTTCATTCCTGTTCAAGTATTGGGATGAGGTAATATCCTACCTTTCATGTTTCTGGTTTGTGGTGTTTGTTTGTTTGTTTTGGTAGGAACTGAATTTGTCATGTTAAGTTTAAAGCTGTACTTGTGATACTTGATCTTAGTGGAGGGTATCACTGTTATTTTTAAAATGTTTTTATCAGTAATAATCAGTAATAATTCAGAGGCTGAAATCCTTGCTAACAAAGACATAATCCCACTGGGGTCCTTGGGAATTTTCTCTTCAAAAATGAATACGCAATTTTTGTCAGGATTTCTGTCTTCAGACAGTAGCTGAATGGGCATTTGGACAGAGTACTATTCCGGTTGCCAATCCCAAGTTTCTCTCCCCACCCAAGTCAGAGAACTGTCTGCAATTACTGCTCCATAAAGGGCTTAGCCAACTGTGGGATGCTGAACTCTCAAAAATCCCATTAATTTGAGAGGGAATTGTTGATCTTGCCCTTTCTCTGGATGAGGCTGTATATGTTTCTAGCTAGATTGCTCCAGAGACCTGGCAGTGAGTCTGGAGGGCATTTTCCTAGGCTGTTACTCAAATTTCTGCTTGCAAATATGCAGAATATTCCCAAAGGACAAAATGTTGTTGGTAACATGACACACCCTCCCACCACCCCAGAGAATAATGTCAATTAAACCCTTTTTAATTAGTTGTGGTATTATAGATCTTGAACAGTGCATATTCCCCAAACCGTTGTGAAGTCACTGTCCTGTCCCATTTCTCCCCAAGAGGCCTTTGATGCTCTTGGTCCTATTCCGTGGCTCACCAGTGCTATTCAAGTCATTATTTAGGCTTTGCAAAACCTGCCTTCAGGCTCTCAGCTTCTTTGAACATGCCTCAGCTTTTCCAGTCTCTGAGTCCTTTCTTCATACTCTGTACCATGGAAGGCTGTTGTGAAACACATTTTCTGCATTCTTACCCCTTCGAGAGCTTCCATATTGAAATGTTCTCCAAACCGCTTTATTCGAGGATAAAGCTCAAAAGTTCTGAAAGCTCTGATTTTATAGACTTCAGGGAAAAACCAAGTAGGACCTTAAAGGGGATCATCTGCAGAGTTTTTTGAACAGCAGGCTTTTGGAATGGTTTTGTAAAAAATAAAGTTTTTAGTTCAATATTTGTTTTAAATGAAGAGTAGGCCTCCTGCAACAATTGCAATAACTCAGTGAAAAATAGTCTGTTTCCATTGTCATCTTATTGTGGGCTTTTAGAAAAATACATTGAAGATATTTTTTCTGGAAAACTGACATTGTGAACAGCTTCTACTTATTTGATTAGCCCTAGTATTGAGGTGATGGGAAGAGTCAGAAGATGAGAGTGGCATTTTAGAGAAGAAAGTTGGGTGGCTGAAACTTTTAAAATAATTTTAGAGGGAAAGGAGTTAGGGCAATGGATGGTTAGGAAGAAGAGCTTGCAATTTGACTTTTTTTCAGCCACAGAAGGCTGAAATGTGAGGGGGTTGTCTTCAGCTGGAATGCTTGTTAGAAAGACAAGGATTTAGTTTAATTGGAAAAAAGAATTGAGGACTGAGTTAGCTCTTCAGTAGTAAAATTAAAGTATGTTTCATGTTTATACTTAGTGTTTATTTTCTTCTTGACATTTCCCTCCCTTCACAAAACAAAATCATATACAGTGGATGAAAGCAGAATTTACCTTAAAATTTGATTTGATGGATCTTCTGGATGAAAAGCATTTAGGTTGCTGCTCCCTTTCTCTACATATGTAGCAGTACAGGATGCATGAGTATAAATGTCAGGCAGCTGGGAGCTGTTTGTTTTTGGAGAACTGGAAGCTCTTTGAAAACTGCAGGAGTAGATATGTTTCTGAAGTTTTATTTCATTGTTTAGCTTTCTGTCATCCAGAAGTGCAGTGTTTACTTAAACGTTATACAAGCTCAGTGTTGTAAATTAACAAGTACTGTTGTAAATTAGGAGTCTTGGCTTTAAACTGCTGGACTTAATGTTATAATTGAAAACATATCTACAAACACTCAACTGTTGAGTCCTAACTTTATAGAAATACCTTGGTTTCAGAATGTGACGTCCACAATGCTTATGCTGAACTGAGGTGTACGTTTGAATTTTTTTATCAAATAAAATCTGCCATGTAAATCTGAGAAATCCAAGCACTCAATGCTTGGATTTGATGCCCTCTTCTAATGGCAGAGCTCCCATATAGCTCCTATGTGTGTTATTGATAAACATATAGACAGTCCCAAGAATTAGATTTTAATTTATATAAAGACTGTCTTTTCTTTCTGAAAGGAAGTTTGTCTTATTAGCATTCATGTTTCATGTCAGTTTCTCCACCATGCTGCATGTAAACACAGTCACACTAAGAGACGGAAGCTCAGAGCAAGACAGGAAAATGTTGGAGGTAAGGTAGCTCTAACCATAAATAAGAGTTAAGCAATCCCAGAGAGATGTGTTTTGCAGTAGAAATGTGATGGAATAGAAAAAACACAAACAAGTAAGCGTATTAACACTGTTTCAAAAAGTATAACTACAGGAAGAATCAAATAGGTAAGAAAAGACAAAGCAAAGTTGGGAATGTCTTAATAAGTAGGAAAAACTTCAATGTGCACTCTTCATACTGTGATCTCTGTTCTGACTTCCCTTTAAAAAAGAATGTATACATTTTATCCATATGTGATGGAACTATTTGTTTTAAAGGGTAGCAGAGCGTGAACAATGGGAGTGGAAATGATTGAGCAGTAACAGGATAAACATTTTTACCATACAGAGCTCTTACTTCCAAATAGGCTGTGTCCTTTATAAAAAAAAATAAATGAAAAAAAATTCTCACAGTCACAGAATTGTTAGGAAGGGACCTCTGGATATCATCTAGTCTAACCGCTGCCAAAGCAGGGTCACCTAGAGTAGGTGACACAGGAATGTGACCAGATGGGTTTTGAATGTTTCCAGAGAGGGACTCCATGACCTCCCTGGGCAGCCTATTCCAGTGCTCTGCACCCTCAGTGTAAAGGAGTTTGTCCTCACATTGAGGTGAAATTCCTTGTATTTTGGTTATGGCCATTTCTCTTTGTCTTTTCACTGTGAATCACTGAAAAGTGTCTGGCACCATCCTCTTGAGACCTGCCTTTGAGATATTTATAAGCATTGATGAGATCCCCTCTCAGTCTTCTCTTCTCCAGACCCCAAATCTGGGCCCCAAAAAAGGCCCAGCTCCCGCAGTCTCTCCTCATAAGAGAGATGCTCCAGACACCGAATCTCTTTGCAGCCCTGCGCTGGACCTGCTCCAGGATCTCTGTGTCCTTGTTCTGAGGAGCCCAGAGCTGGACACAGCACTCCAGATGTGCTTCACCAGGGCTGAGTAAGGAGAAGGATCACCTCCCTCGACCTGCTGGCCACACTCTTCCTGATGCACCCCAGGACACCATCAGCCCTCCCAGCTGCTGGCTCATTTCACGTGAGAGAAATGAGAGGTTTCTTTAAATGGTGCTGCTTCAGTGATGCTTTTCCTTGTCTCAGGTATTAAACATGAGGCATCACTTGAAGCCTAGGATGTTTCAGAGAGTAAAAACCAGTCTTTCTTGTTTCCCTCCCCATGATGCTGGAGTGTGGGACTTTGAGGTTACTGAGTTTTGGGGAGTTGTTGTAGAAGGGAACATGCCATGTGTTGCTTTGTTTGGTGAAAATGATGGCTCAGGCATTTTACCTCCAGTTCCTCAAGGGATGAGCTCCCACAGTTGCGTACATCCCTACATAAGCTCTGGGCAAAATTGCTGGTATTTCAAGTGTTGAAATTTCTCAAATCATGAGACAAATACTCAGTTTTGGTTGCTTTTCTGATATTTGAAATTACAGAGGCAGCTGTTTTTCTGTTTGTATGTTAAAACCCCAGCAGTTTACCTACATGCAGGCTGAAACATGGCATGTGGTGTCTCTGCTGGTATTCTTCCTCACTGTGAGAAAAGATGGTTTGTTCTCCAGCTGTCTCCTGCTTCCCTCACTACAAGAGCACTCGGCTTCCATCCTATACTTTGGAGCAGGATGTGGCTGAGGCCAAAACCACCAAGGGTGATTTTGCAGCTTGGAATTTCCCCATAGCTGTTGTGTCCATCTTCTAAGTGTAGCAGCAGAAAAACAATCAAGTCAGCAATTGCTTTTGTTAAGAGCTGATTCTAAATGCTGAACTCTGCTGCTGTGAGCCCAGTTTCATGTCATTGCAATGGTGTTCCATGATTTGGTTGAGCACCAGGCCCATCTGAGCTCAGAAAGCATTTGAACAAGGCTTTTAGAAACATGTCGTGATTTTTGGAACTGTGCTGTGCAGTGTTGGACTCTATGATCCTTGTGGGTCCCCTTCAACTCAGGAAATTCTGTGTATATATGATGACTGTTCACTTTGTTGACTTTTGCTGAGAGGTTTTTGGTGTCACATCTATCTTCAGGAGATTAAGACTTTGTGTGAGCTGCCGTATGCTATTTTTCAATTTTTCATGGCAAATAAAATGCTTGTTAAACCTCAAGTGCTTCTGTTAGGATGAAGTTACATGTGAAGTTACAAGGCAGTATTTGCATTACTTCTTCATGTGAATGAATGTATTGGTAACTTTATTCTTAAAACAACTAAAGTCAAGACTTCTCAAGTGTTAGCCATAAACATAAAACCAGACTTTCACATGAGGTTGCAGAGGGGTCAGGGTTAAATTCTTGCAATTCAAAAAGGAAAGCATTTTAAACAATACTGGAAGAAATCGCCACCATTTTTTAAAGCGTCTGTTTAAGTATGCTTATTACTAAAGGAGGTTATGTAATTCTTGGCCTCATTAGAAGTCTAGTCAAGCAATTTTAATTTAGCAGCCAAATGAAAAAAATTAGTGAGCTTTCTGTTTCATAGCATTCAAGTATGGTCAATTCTGGCAGTTCTAGTCTAACACACCTTAAGAAATGCATTTAAACATTTTTTTTTTTGTTTGTTTGTACATGCAGCTATGGGTGGCAGCTGACATAGCAAAGCATGTAATCAGGTGTAGTCAAAATTGCTACCAGGGTGAGGAACCACCATCTTTTAAAACTAGAGCTATGAATTTTCATCCTGAGATCTTCCCAGCACTCCCAGCTCTGCTTCCAGTGGGATTCATGGGACTTTATTTGTCAATGGTAACAAGCATTAATCTGGCTGAGAGCCTGTGATCACAGACAGCCTTCCCTGTTGCATTGCTTGGCCTTCTGACTCCAGCAGTTTCTTCTACTCCCATGCTGGCCCCCAGTACTGCTATATGCTGCTGTCATGGGGCATGGCAAATGACATCACTGGTCAGCCCTGGCCTAAAATAACCCTTTTTCTGCTTTCATTTGCGTAAGATTATTTTTGTAAACATTCCTAACTGTTTGTGTTTGTGTAAAATGATTTTCTTTTCCTGGTTTTTCACATGGTCCTATGGAAAGCTGAACCAGCTCCACTGAAAGATGGCATGGGAAGAAGGGAGTATGAGGAAGGAGCTGCCTAAACTGGCCCTGATGCTAAAAATTGGAAAGTATATAGGTCTATAGCATGGTGGCTTAGCTGGCAAAGCCAATTTCCTTGTTCCTGTCCTGACTGGGTAGCATTCAGAGGCTTGTCCTATCTCACATGCCACCTGATCTATTTTCCTAGGGTTAGTAATGACCTTGCTACTGTGCTTGTGGACTTAATACAGAACATGTAAAGCATGAAATTGTTCTGCATTCCTGCAAGTCTTTATGCGTGAATTCTTTGTCTTAAATGAGAATTTTCTAAGTATTGGTATTGAAGGGGAGAAGTACTGGAGCTTTCTAGAAGTTATGTGTCTAGTGATCATCCTTCTCATTCTGTTTTTTTTACTTATCAATGATTTTATGTAAGAAGCTACAAAACAAATGCATGCTTTGTTTGAGCTAAGGGGAGCGGCAGACTGGACCTCAGCTATAAGTGGCCCACCCATTGCTGCATGGAGCCCTCTGGGAGCTCATTTACCCTGCAATGTAAATTTGCACTCTATTGCCTGCAGCCTGTGCTTTGCTTGTACTACAGGACTAAATATTGACCTTCTTCATTTCCTCTGTCAGACTTTGTTTATAGCTCAGAAGCAGCACATGGAGGGTGGAGAAGCGTGCATTTTTTCCTGCTTGTATTAGCCATTGGGTCTAGATCAAGAAATATGTGATCAAAGTTTATTAAACATGATCAATTGCAGACAAGTAAGTTCATGTCACTTCCACTAACATTTTTCCATTTGAACTCTTAATTCTCCCTCTAGTGACTTCAAAATGGGAATTTATCACAATCTGCTAGCATTTGAACATTTCTGATGTTGTAGACAGAGATTTGTGGGTGTCCAGGGCCTAGAGGATCTCAAGCCAGACAGGCAGATCCCAGATCTGTTAATAAGAACTTTAGGGACTGTTTTTACAAAAAGAAGCACTCATTTCAATGAAAGCTGACTCTATTTTCAGAGTTACAGGCTGAAATGTGTGCCTGTGTAACAAGCAGAGCATGTGGAAATTCCCATTGAATAAGCCAGAGCAAAGGACCAGGGAGACCTTTGCTCCAGTGCCGTGATTATTTTATAAGAACCTGAATCATATTATGCCTGGTGATTTGTTAAATTTGCATTCAAATTTGAGTTCAAAGCTGAAACTGTGGCCAGCCTAAAGTCACCTGGACTTTTGCCTTTGACTTCAAAGGGCCACACTTTTTATCCAGTTCTACAGTTGCTGAGAGATTTGAAGGAGCTCTTTTTCAACTCTTCTGCAGAGACAGGTCTATTTGATGTACAGCTCTCTGCCATGGCAGCAAAATCCTTTCTCTATGAGGTTTCTGTGCTCCTCTTACTAATTTCTTCTCCTGAAGTTATAAATCTCTGTTTAGGGCACCAAAATCCTTCTCTGCAACAGCTGGTACTGATTTCAAAGATGCTCCAGGTAAAGAAAAAACATCAGCAGAGCAATGTAATTCCTGTTGGCAGGCATTTTTCCCTAGATATTAAAAAAAGATAAATGTGTCTTTCTGTCATGCCTGTTTGTTAGAAGGTAAAGCATGCAAGAAATATCACTTGCATCCCCAAAGCGGTGACCAGAGACACTTGCCATCATCCTCCATCCTGCCCCTCTGGGAAATGTAGGACAGGTAGGAGAAATGCAGAAAATGGTGGTGTGAAGGGATGCAGGACTTCCCTAAAGAGTAATAGGGTAGTTCCCTTTTCGTGTGCGTTTTAAAAGTCACCTACGATAACTCTCAGAACAATCTTGTCCCACTGCAGTCCTCATGGCTGAAATACATAACTATGCAAATAGGCAGGATACTTAACAATTTTCCTTCTTCCTTCCTCCCCTCCCCAAAACTGTTACAGAGGCCCTGGCTGGTCTCTTAGCTCAAATAATGTTTGACAGTTCAGTAACAAGACAAAGACAACCTTCTTTTTTTTCTCTTTTCTTTTTTAAAATCCAGATAATTTAATACAATAAAAAAGCAAAGACATCAAAGCAAAGAAATCGTATACATTGTACAAAGCGTTGGGAATCTGTTCTCTTTTCAAAATTTTGACATGTGCTATATACTGTGGTTTCAGCTATTAAGAAAATACAGACATCTTTCCGTGCAGTCCTCTTGCTATTTAAAACAATAATGTGAGATCTGTTTTGATGCTGCACAGAGACACACACACAGCTTTATTGCTGGCTTTAGTGAAGGTGGGTACAATACGTTGGCCTCGTACTTCATTAGAGCAGGAGCGTGGCAGTTCAGTGGGAATGAGAGACATGCATTAGATTTACGACATGGTGCAAGTTTTGTGTATGCAGACTGCTTTCTTGTTCCGTCTTCAGAGCTCTGCTTAACTTCTTTTGAAGCACGTTTCATTATCCTTTATTGCCTGGGATGGTGTTTTCAGAGATTTTCCTGACCTACACCATAAGACTTAGGCAGGAATGCTATTGGGATGTAACATGGAAATGCATAGGATCTGCTCTTATGACCTCTCATATCTAGAGGGCACCATGTAAGCCTGTGCCAGCATCATCTCTAATCAGCTCAACAGTTCCTGAAGCAGTTGGTGGAGGGGACAAACATCCTAACATTGCTCACCGTTTTTCAGAAAATGTCTCTTTTGTGGACCAGGTGATGCCCATAAGACCCACAAGCTCCTATTTACCTTCAAGCAGTTAAATGATATACAGACTTGAACAAAAGGGAGTACCATAATTTAGTCCTCTTGGGAGGAGAGGATGAACTGTAAGTCATGTCTTCTACTAGGATTCCAAATACAATTGCCTGGCTTGATTTTTTAGAAGTTGAGCCTGAGTTATCTCAGTTACTAAGTTGGTTGTGCTTAGGCTCAGGTAGTTTTAATTATCATCCCCATAAGTTTTACAACTGTGGGGAGATAGTTCTAGAAGATAACTATTGAATTGATGAGACAGGCTGGGAAACAGTGTTTCAGATGGGGAGGGATGAATCATAGTTATTGGGCTGTATTATTTAGCAGCTTATAAATTAATTATTTTGCCATATTATGTTGTCAGTCTGCAGGTTTAGATGAAAATTTTTCAGTGTGAAAGTAACATTTTCACATGAATTTAATAGGCAGGCAGTGTCAAATTCCGAAATCCTGCTTCTTGCTTAGGTAGGAAGGTGAGACAACAAAAGTGATATTAAAAATCAATAGGTATTTGTGAAAACACCAGGTCAAGGCTCTCTTAAGATTTCCAAGTTCCTGGGTTATCTCAGGATCATGAACTTTCTAGTTTAGTAGGGTTATATGGTAAAGAGGAAAATTTGACAGACCATTTTTAATACAGGAGAGAAACTTTTCTTTCCTATCAGGTATAAATGTAGTTGTACTTTCTGTTGAACACATTCTGATCTCTGCTTCTGGGTGAAAGCTTTGGAAATAAACATTCATCTCTTATGATGGCTTCTAATATGAACAGTAAAACTTTGTGGGTTTTTATCCCTTTGGTTATGAACCATGATGGGCTACACAAAGAAAGGAGACTATATTTGGTAGGGATCAGACTTTGTTGCTAACAAATTTTATTTGTATAAATAATCTGTCTTATTGCTATAAAGTATTGGCTAAAGAGAAAGGCTAGACATTAACTAAAGAGATAGGCATCCGTCAACAACAAAACCGTGAACCAGACCAAGGGAATATAAGCAAAGGAATGGGGTTGTTTTCATCTTGAATCTTTAGATGGATTCCTGAGATTATTTAGTGCTCTTTTAGTTGCTTAAGTTCCCATTGAACTTGGATTTGTCTTGATCTAGTCCATTCCAGACATTGTTACTTAATCTTTTACATATCCCAAGATGTCACTTGGATTACTAACCAGACTTTTTTTATGCTGTCAGCCATAATTTCCCCTGGAATAACTGCCTTGCTGCATCCAGATAAACATCTTCATATGAAGAACATTTATTGTTGCCCAACATGGAGAAATTCCAGCTCCTACTCCAGTTGGGATGGCAAGATTTTCAGGCAGCAGTAGTAACTTCTAAGTAAACTCTTACATAAAGGATATAGAGTCATATTAAAATCGTATTTATGATCTGCAGATATTCCCTGTGGGATTTTAGGACTGATGCATCTTTTTGGGTTGGTGAGCTCATATTGTCAGGCTGAAATACATTCAAGTCACCTGCTAAGTGCACAGCTGAACCTAACACAGCTGAAGGAGGGCTTGGGGAAAGTCTATGGGTCACAAGTTAATAGCTGGAAAATATCCCGAAGTCTAAGAATTGGAAAAGACATTTGCTATGCTGCTTTTTGGTATGAAACTGGTAAAATGGGAAAGGAGGGAGTGACAGTTACTTGTGCTCCATAACTGGATAAAACAGTTCTTCATTTGTCACAAGAAAAATTAAATTAACATTTCAAAAAGGCATTTTGTACTTTTCAGATGAGACTCGGATCCCAAATGTAATATATAATCTGTAAGTCAGAAGTTCATTTTTCTGATGTATTATGCCATTTTTGAGCATCTCTAGAAAAACAGGATTATTTTGAATTTTCCCTCTGTCTTTTTATTTGTTGCTGCTTTTGGTATAACTGTACTGCAATTTTTATTAATTATGGAGAATGATAATCATCAAACAGGAATCCCATGTTCTGTGCATCTCTAATTTGTGTAATGGGAATAGGATACTTCATTATTACCATTGGCAGTAACAACAGCTATTCTTTTTCTTTTCATATGAATCAGGCTTTATTAGCATCAGGCCAAATATTATGGATTATGACAGAGTAAGACTCTTTAAGCATGTGGATAATGATGCATTGAGCATCAAAATGAGCAAAATGAGCAAAAAAGAAACTGCAGTAAACTTTGGGTAACCCTGTGTTTTAATCCAATCCTGTAAAGTTTCAAGCTCATGTTAAACTTTGCCCATGTGAATGGTGCAGCTGCTGGCTAAGAGCTGAAGTGTCTATCTGGAACAGGAGCATGGCTTTAAAGGGGAGCTGCCAGTCTGGCATAGAAGGCACATGTGACCTGTGAAATATCTCCACATATCTGAGAGCCCCTGAAGAAGGTGACTGAGTATCCTCTGCTCAAGTGTTAGCATGGGACAAACCTGCTTGCTGCAAGCACAATTTCCTCAACACCAGCAGGGGTTCATTTCCAAATAGCCACTGCCTAAAAGGGGACAGATGAGCCTTCCTAAAAGCACATGATACAGAAGATCCTTGCCCAAGTCCTCATGCTGGAAGACATTCAGAGACGTGCCTCGGTCCACTTCACTCGGTGTGTAAGGAGGGAGAGATTCTTTCCAAAAAAGGGAAGAGGACATCCAAGCCATGATGGTACTGTGTGTATTACTACATTTCTTACAGCTTCTGGGCATTTATTTATTAGGTTAGAAATGGATTTTTTGTTGTTTTGTTGGTTTTTGTTTCCCAAAGAAATATGAAAACTCTTAGGAAAATGTCCTTGATGCACTGTGCCTTCGATACTTAGCTGAAGCAACAGGGCTTCAGTAGTTTCCAAGTCTAGCTGTGCTTTAAATCCTGCTCACTAGACTGAGTATTGCTATTCCCTAATTCGAAAATTTCATTTCCTGGACTCAAAAAAGGAACTCTCAGAAAGCTAGAAGGTGCAGAAGACTTGAGCATAAAGCACAACGAGTACCTTTGTGAAGAAAGCAGCACATGGCAGTGTAAAGAAGCATCTCAAAGGAGGTGACCACTCTCCACCTACCAACATGCAGTTGTTGTGTAGCTCACTAGAGGGCATGTGGCTGTGCTTTATAATCCTGAAGATAAAGAAATTCTTATTAAATAAGTGGGGGGGGAGGGGGGGAGAGAAGGAGGGAGAAAAGTATGAACCAGATATTGCTGCATTGCAAACAGAAAATGTTAAGAATTGCACCCACTTATTTAAATTGCTCATTTCAGTACATTGTTTGGAAAAGAAGTTTAGATTAGTCTTGCAGTATGCATATAATGGCTGTTCTTTACCAGGGAACGGAAGCAGAGGTATGTGCTGCAATTTACTCTGAATTCATTTTATCCTATTCTTTTTTCTTACTGATTTTTCCTGCTGTTTCTCTGGGAGAAAAAATGTAGATACCATAATGATCCCTTCTTATGGAAGCTGCCAGAATAAGCAACTCAGATATTTGCCATAAATATTTCAGAATATCTAACATTTCTATTTGTAACCACTTAATCTTGTACACATGTTAAAGGAAATAAATTTTTAAAAACAATTATTTTAGATTTAAGTTTTCTTTAGGCAATAGAAACTAGAGGACCTGGTTATTTTAATATACCCCTACCTTGGAGCTTTATAATATAGAGGCATTTGGGTCAGTTGTTTTCATTTGCTGTATAAACAACCCCTAAATCTCCTGAATTTCCTAAGTATTTCCAGTTGTTTTCAATTTTGGGGGTAAAAAAAGGCATAATCCAAATAAGTCTAGCATAAACCAGTTTCCCCCTCATTTTTCTGTTGTATCTCGTTCACATTAAGCCTGAGTTCAGAGCTCTTTGTCCTCTAAAACTGTAGCCAGTTTGCATTTGCTGGAGTAAGAGGACACAGGTATAGCACCTATCAGTGAAGTATGGATGCAGAATGAAATATGGAAGAAGACACTGCTTTGAGACTGTGGCTTGAATTCTGGAGTACTTTACTGAGCTGTTGTTTTAGCTCAAACTCTTACTAGTAAAAATAGGACTTCATTGAGCAGTAGCCTGTGTTTTTCTAAAACATTGTTCCTCATCATCTCTAACTCTAAGACCTAGATCTAAAAAGGAGCAAACAAAGGGAAAAAAAAAGAAGTCTGGGAATTCTATAGGCTGTGAAGAGCGTTGCAGAGGGACTCTGTTGCTGAGTTTTTTTGTTGCATCTCCCATCCGTGTCTAAAGAGGCAAGTGGTGAAATGTTTGTGTGGTCCATGAGTGGCCTGTCAGCTCCCCTCTGAAGTGCAGTTCAGTTGAAACACAGCTGCTAATTTTTTCTCTCTGACCCAAGCCACTATCATGGCACCGCTCTCTGGTTTTTTGTGTGCTCTGAGTAGCAGTGTCTGGTCAGCATCCAGCCCCACCTAAGCTTCCAAAGCTCTTTAATTTGCCTTTCACCCCTGATGTATGTACTGTTATTTTTCTGAGCTCACTCCTCTGCTCAGCCACTGCATCACCCCAGATCTGCCTTTGCACAGCTCACATGGCTTTTGTCTCCTGCGCTGTTAGTGTAGCCTTTGTGAAGTGATAGCTCTGAGTTTCATGAGGGAAAACCATAGTGCATCTGAACAGAGAACATTAACAGCAGAAGGGAGATAAAAAGCTAAAAATTAGAATTCATTACCCTCCTTTATAATTTCTCAAGGTTCTCTATTTCAGCAGTACCTACAGAAAGCTCCTAAAAATGCCATGGCTGAATCAGAGGAGAGTAGGTCACTCTGAGGCTTTAATTGTAGCATGAAAATATGTAAAGCCCAAACATATGAAAATCAACTATCGATGGCTATATACCATACCTCTCATACCCTTCATATGCTATTTTGAATGGCCTCCTGTTTGGGCCACAGCTTCTGGTGACCCCTGGACAGCAGGCTGGTGGCTTTGAAACAGTGAGGGTATGGGTCACACTGGTGCTGGTAGCAACCGAGGTGAGGCAGCTGTTGAGGCAAACCTCTTGGCTAAACAAAGCCTCTTGGCTAGCAGGGCAGGTTCACCTGCTTTTTGCTGCAGCCAGCACCAGCCAGCCTGCTCACAAATAGCTCTTGTTGGTTAAAGTGACATTGCCCTGTGCTCACCTTGTCACATCCGCCACTCAGAGAAGGGATATGGAGCTGGCGGGCGGCTTGGCAACAGCAACGTCAAATAAAAATCTGCTCTGGGAGATGGGGCAGTGGTGGCAGAGCCTCTGCAGGGCATATTTGTCATGTAACAAAAGTCCCTGGGTGTATTCTCTATCTCATTTGCATTGAGACAGAAAACAGCTGGGCTGTTTCAAGCTGAGGCACTTCAAAATTGTATGTAAAAATCAGCTAGTTTCAATAATACCAACCATCTCCTGACATTATCTTACATTCTGACTCTGAGAACAAACCTGACACTGTTCAGCGATAATTAAGGAAAAAAAAAATTAAAAACTCAGTCTCTTTGCTGAAGAAAATAAATTTGACGTATCAAAGTAGCAACAAAACTTTTTTTTTCCTATATTGTTTCCCTTACTAAAGAACTCCATTCTGCATCTGCCATGAAGATTTGGATGGTGGGTTGAGATCACACTGAAAGTCAGGGTGGCCTACATCAGAAAAGTTGCATTTCACAGAACATTTGCTATTGATATGTTGGGAAAGTGTCAGACTTGTGGGAGGACTGGAGAGTATTTGCATGATACATTAATAAGAAACAGTTTAGTATACTAGATTACTAAAGCATGGTTAATTTTGAAGCCAAAGCCCACACATTCTTAACTTTGTTTCCCAGCTGAAGAGCCAGTGAGCTCTCATGTACTGTACGGAGTGTTATTCTTTGAAAGCAAACCCAGTGTTTAGAAAATCCAAAACTGAGCTAACAGCTCGGCACATAGGCATCACACAGGATGTTATTTTAAGCTGTAATGGAGAAATGTCAGTACAGTCAGTATCTGTATTTACGGCATGTGCGTTTTGAAAAAGCAGGTTACATACGTTCTTGCCTTACAAGTCTTGCGAAACTGAGATAGTTTCATTTGAACTTGAGAAGTTCAGTATCTCACAGGCTGATGGGAGGTCTGCTCAACAGTTCCTAGAGGCTTTAAAAGATGTAGGGACACACACGCCAGTTTTGATGGGGAGCTGCTTTTTGAGACTGTGTTCCTCCTCCCAGGAGCATTTTGAAACAAAATTTTCTGAACTTCTGATTAACCAAATTTGCTGTACCACATCCCCAGCTACTGAACTTGTCTCCTGGAAGCATTATTCATCTTTCCCACCTTGAGAAAAACACTGGGCCTATAAGAGTATATGCTTTCTAGAACTATTTTAAAATATGGTATTGAAAATTCAGTCCTATTTCCTAAGATCATATGAAGAATTAGAACTAGAATTGATTAAGTATCTTCTCATTTTAATCTATGCAACCATAAAGTAATACAACCTCCAAGTCAAAATTGGGGTGGCCTTGCTGCTAGAGAATGAAAGAGCTGCTATGATTAGCTGGTTGCCCGTAAATTCAGTGTTTAGGAGCTGAGAGGTTATAACTTTAAACTCAGAGAGAGGTTGCATTTGAGTAAGCTTTTAATAATCTTGATTTTTTTTTTATTATTATTTTTGTGAGGCATTTTTCTCTCTTTGATAATGAATGCATGGTAACAGACTGGCTTTCATTGAAGCAGCAGAGCTCCACCACCCAGACACTTCATGCTGAGCTCTTGCCTTAACATCACTGTTGCTCTTGAGTTGGAAATGGTATCCCCTCAAAAGTGCCTTAGATTCTCACCCCTTTGGTTTGTTAGATTTTTTACATCCCTTTCAAAAAAATACCTAACTCTAGGAGTAACCATCTGGACTGCTTTGATGGTTTGTTGCTGACCATGTGCATTGTGTGTGGTAGCAAATGAAAAGACTAGTCTCTTAGCCAGTAATTAATAAATAGTACCATGCAATTTGGAAGGGTGTTATTTCCACAGAGAAGCTCCCTGCTCCTGCCCCAGAGATACTGAGTTGATGATCATCTGTAAACTGGTGGGGACAGAGATAATAAAAAACTTCACATTGTAAAACCATGTGAATGTTAAAAAAATAATAAAGCAGATACATCAATAAACCCAAATTATTTTTCCTTTGATTATGCACAGAATCCCTGTGAAGAACCTCCTCTTGTTCAGTTTTAGATAAATTATTATGGTTTTTCACAATAGTGTTCTCGTGATGAATGGAGGCATGGATATCAAAGTTTTTTTTCAGTAAAGCTTTACAGAACTGAAATATTTATGTCAGAATTGATGCTTTGCTTTAATAAGAAGTATAAGTAGAAGTTAGCACTTTCTTTTTTTATTCATCATTCCCCTTGTTTCAATATTGTGGGCTACTTATGGTTATTTTGTGAAAAATTTGTAACCAAGGAAGACTAAGATTTAGCATGTTATCAGTGCCACACTGTTTTTCATTTGGTGTGTAAAGTTGGGAAGATTGCATAGCCTGGACATAAAGTATGGGGTAGAAGTGAGATATTTTTTCTCACTAGCAATCAGAGCCAAGTCTAGGCAGATACATAGAAGTAAAAATTGGAGATTCGGAAAATATAAGTTAAACATCCAAAGTTGATCAGACTGGTGAAGAAAACCAGAGTCAATGTATTCAGCTGCAGGTTTGAAACCCTGGGGACACCACCTGCAGTGCTGGGGTCCCCAGCACAGGAAGGACTTGGACCTGTTGGAGCGAGTCCAAAGGAAGGGCCACCAAGTTCATCGGAGGAATGGAGCACCTCTCCTGTGAGGAAAGGATGAGAGAATTGGGATTGTTCAGCACAAAGGAGTGATCAGTCTGTGATTCTGTGATTCTATTTAAACTCTTCTCACCCCCTATAAGTCGTACCTAGGTTATTAGCTGGTTTACTTTCTCATGTTGACTCTCTTATTTACTCCCTTTCCCTATTAGATTTTGCTCTCTTCATAATAATTTGAATTCCACTGTATTAATAATTATTTTTCTCTCTGCTGATACTTTACACAAAATTGAGATGGCTAGTAGCACCTTTTGCTACAGTCAGTCTTTTCATGGGGATTCCAAAGCTGGGCAATATGAGTAGTTTTAGTACCTTCTGTGTCAGGACAAAAGTTTTTATTTTGGACTATGAACTAATGCTTCAAACCTCTAGAGAAGAATAAAGGATCAAGTCTGGGCTGAAAGAATCAGAAAATTGAAATGAGAATAATTCTAAAACCTAACATTTCCATGTTTCCATTAATTCATTATGTTGTGTGTCACCCTGATTTTTGTAAGACTTTCTAAGCCTTCTGATATGTACATATTTGTGAAGAACTTTCTCACACACTTTCTGTAAACAGCTCACTGTTTTTGCATTCCTTCATAGAGGAGGAGAAAAATTGATGGACTGTTTGTCTGTCCAGTGTCTTTGGAGAGGTGGCACTGCCACTGTCCAATCCACTGTCCCTTTTGGAAAACTATAAATACTGGAGTCAGAAAAAATAAACCCTCTTCTCCTCTCTTCTGATCACCTGAGCTGCGGTGTGTGTCTGTGTTCTTTTGTGTCCTATAGTGACAATTGTGCTCTGAAAAAAAATGAAAGTCAAATTCAAAGACCAAAGCCCACATAGCTTTCTACACACAAACTAGCATTTCATATAGATTATACATGTAAATAAAGTTGCAGCTTGCTAAGACATAAAAAGCAAAGGTCAGATGATGGAAATAAAGGGAAAAACATGTAAGTCTGTTTGTTCTGCATTACTTGGCAGCCAATATATTCAGTATTCTGGTACTTGTTATGTAGAAAAATAGAGCTGCCTATTGTGGATAACAGCAAATAAGGCAAAGGACCAGTTTTGTTCCTCTTTGTAACTCCATCAGTGTCAATGCACTTAAACAGGAGCTCATTTAGCAGGGGTCTCTGAGTCACCAGCTGAGGTTCAAGCACTAACTTCTTCTGAGACCCAGAAAAGTTACACTGAGTAAGGCTGGCAGAAAGGTTCAATTAACTCTTTCAGCTGGAAAACTGGAGCAGAGGAGGCTCTGGAGCACAGTGATAGAAGGAGCCAAGCCTTGGGAAGGAAGCTAAGGCTGAGGTTTACATAGCCATTGTCTTTGAATTACCAAAGGCCTGAGTGAAGCTGGGTTACCAAAGGCCGGAATGGGAGTAAATTTAGATACTCCCAGGATTATTTGTTCTTTGAGCAGTGGAGCAAGCTCCCTTCTTGCTAGAAAACTGGGCTTGCGCAGCAAAGAGGAGAGCCTCCCTTTACTTCCCCTTCTCACCTTTATTTGCCATTTTCTTACACCAAGAGAAAAATGAGGAAATAACTACAGAGAGCTGAGTATAAATATACACTGCCAAGAGGAAAACTGCAGCACGTTGTTCTGACCTGTAACCATTGATCTTCACACTTGCTCTCCATCACCTGTGCATTAAGCCAGGAATGAGGCCTGCATAATTCACTAAATGGCTATCCTAATTTCACCTTCTTCAAAGATTTTAGGTAGAAAAATGTACCATAATCCTGTATTTTGCTCCTGATTTATTTAACAGCTACATAGACAATGTCTCTAAAACAATATGGACTCCTTATTTTATTGCTGCCCACTTTCAAAGTTACTGCTTTATTGCTGCCCATAGATCAAAGAGATGTGATATCTTTAGTGCTACCTTGAGGTTCTTTTTTTCTCTGCTATGCAAACAGAAAAATCAAATGCAGTTGTATTCACCGGTTAGTATGACATTTTGAGTCTATTTAATGAGCTAATCATTCAGCATAAATTCTTACATTGTGGCATTTTGGACAAGGAATTTTTACCCTGTCATATTATCTACTGATTCTAAAGCAATATATTTGTGCTACAAAAANATCTCTTTTTCTTTAAAATACTTATCTCTTTATCTTCTAGTTAATTTTTTTTTAAATAAAGACAGCATGTAAATTGAACAATCATACAGAGAAGGAAGCAACTTTAGTTATTTATAAAGCAGAGGATCTGCTGTTACCCTGAGTGTGGCGTATTTATTACAGCCTCTAGGTACACCATCCTAGCTCCAAAACCATATTTAAGGTAGGTTTGAAAACAAAAGTATATGAATGAAAATATTTTTTATATTTGGTCTTTTATACAGTCTTCAGCCGTGACTGCCGAAGACAACATGAAATCTGTTTATCAGACAACATTAAATAAAGGAAATAAGCAACATTAATTTTTTTCAGTCCTTATTAAAACTAAGGTTGCACAATGGTTTCCATTCTAACCCTTTTCAACCTCATAATATTCTACTGCATTCATTCCAGAGAAGGGAATTTTCCTTAAAGTTATTTTTCTTTGGAAAGTTTGAGTAGCTTGGCTCAATATTGCTAAAAATATTGCAAAGAAAATGGGTGTATGTAGGCCTGCTAATTATAGATACTTTTCTTGTTTTAACAACTCTTCAACATATGCAGCTGGGGGAGGGAGAGAGGCTGAAATTTCAGCTATTTCCATATCAAGCCAGCCATCTTTCTGAGCTACCGCAGATTCGTGTTTTGGTTTGTGAGTTGTGATCCTCTGGAAAACCACGTGCTGAGCATTCCCAGTGCAGCTCACATACATCCTCCCCATGGCCCTTGGTGCTGGGGAAAGCTCTGGGGGGGCCAGCAGCATTTCTGCTCACACACGCAGCAGGAGCACGGGGAAATACTGCCTGGCCATTGCTGCTCCTCTCGCTCTGCACATGTGGCTGGCCCCCTTCAGCTCCTGTCAGGGAGATTGCGGGGGTTTAGCTTGGAGCCTCCTGGGGCAGTGGGACATGCACCTTCACTGTGTTTCACTAAAACTTTCCTTTAGAAAGAATTTCTTTGTCTGATCTGTGCTAAAATACCTACATCTTTGGGAGTGTGGTCAGGTGGCACTGAGTTCACTTACATGGTGAAGGTGTTTTGGAGAAAATAATGAAATGGCTTGAAATAATTTAAGATGACCTATTATTTAATTGTCTTTTGAAGCAATGTTTATCAATGATTATTAATTTTGATGGGCTGGGAATGCTTCCCTTCACTTTGTCATCCTTCCAAGAAGTTGGTTATTCCCACTACGAAGGGTTAATTGTTGTCAGAGAGGCCAATTGAAACCCTGGACCGTGAGCAACCAAGCTAGTCACAGCACACTGTGTTGTGAATTAACTCTGACACCATCCTGGACTGTTTTAATCAGGAAAATGAGTTATTTATGAGGAATAACTGTAACATTCAGTACTCATATTTTTTAAAAAATATCAGCGGGAGAAAAATATAAATAAGGATTTCAAAACAGTTTTATTGCATCATTTGCCTTCCTGCTCACGAGGAGCATGGTGTTAGGAATTAGACCCAAAAATATAGAAATCAAAGGATGTGATATTTCTCCTCCCGTTTCCGTGCCCGGGGTTGCACGCTGTGAGCCTGCCTCTCTCCAGGCTGCGGTTGTGCCTCCTGCTCGAGCTGCAGCTGGAGCCACCCGTGGCGACTCAGCCGGGTCAGGCGGCAATTACACCAGTGGCTGTGCTTGCTGACAGTTTTGGGGCGAGGGGAGCCTTTGGAAAGGAAGAGGTGAGCTGGGACTGCTTGATGTGGCCAGGCACGACGTCAGCGCGGGGATGCTCCGCAGCCGGCATCAAGCCCCTGCCAGGGGTGTGGTGTGGCAGCCCAGCGAGTGCTGGCTGGCCCGCTCTCCGTGCTGGGAATGCCACCGCTGCCAGCTGGGAATGCCACCGCTGCCAGCATCGCCCTGCGCCACCCTGCAGGGCACCGGCGGCGCGTCCCACCGAACAGACTCGGGAGCGATGAAGGCAGAGGGGGAGGAGGAGGAGTTTTACTCCTCTGGCCGTCTGTCCCAGCACCTGCAGCAGGGTCTCCACGGCACCTTTGGCTCACAGGGTTATGAAAGGGTGTGTGCCTTTCACACACCATCTGTCAAGAGGGCAAGAGGAGCAGGGAGACGATTCCTGGGGCAGGAGTCCCACCTGTGAACTCCAGTGCAACACGGCTTGAGCTCTAACGAGGGTTTCCCTGCTGGTAATATAGAGCTGTTACCTGTGGAGAAGGGGTTTGTGGTGGCCATGGGCTGCATTAGTGTGGATTTCTGGATAGTGATGTCATGGCTTCAGGCCCCGGCTTGTCCTTTGAGTGCTTTGTCACAGTCCCAGGCCATGAGACATTGGTGGAAGTGCTGGAGGGAGGGCATTCTGTTGCCCATGGTTCCCATTCCACCACCAGTGCCTGCACGCTCTTGCCCTTCTACTGCTATGCAAAGCCTTTTCTGTTGAGAGGGTTTGGTTGTGAGGTAAATATAAAAATGATGAAAAAAGGAAATCAGTGAACTCGAAAGTCATCCCCAAGGAGAAAGGGAGGACAGAGGGGAAAGGAGGAGATCTTTAAACTTTAAAAAAAGAAAATATATTGTTGAGCTGTTTGCTGTTGAGCAAAAACTATTTATTGTTTGATGGTCCTGATTGAATATTTTAGTCAGAAATTAAATAAAAGACAGAGTAGGCCCCAGGAGCAATGCTAGGAGAGTTTTGGCTGTATCCAAATCGTTAGAGTTTATGTGAGGGACAATGGAAATTCAGTGCAGCTGGTAAACCTAAAAAATAATAACAAAAAACAATACACCTCTGTGTAATAGAATATCTTTCGTATGACAAGTATTCCTAAATGCTCTATATAGAATTAAAAACAGATTTAATTTGAAGAACAGGTAATTTTGTTTGTTTAAGGGAAAGAAAAACATAGGACATGAGACTTAACTAAAGCTGGTGTAAATCAAAAAGGGTTCAACTAAAGTCACATGGCTTAAAATATAGATGCTGTAAAATACACAGGATTGTAATCAGGCCCATAATATTTTTAATTTACAATGTATAGTTTTGTCCCTTTGGAGAAGGTCCGATAAGGGATCTCCTCATTACACTCTATTTCTCTTTTTGTCTTTGAGTCTATTAAATTCTTGTGTTTCTTCATTTCTTGCTTTTGTCTTGACTTCTGCTAGTTTCTGCCCTTTCCAAATATTAGTTTTTTAAAAGTTTCAGAGTCAAAGGAGGGGGAAGCAAGAGGACAAAAGGTTCCTTTTGTTTTCCATGTATCTCCTGACATCCTCCCCCCACCAAATCCTATTCTTCTCCCTAGAAAAATAAAAGAAGGCTTACAATTAACTTCATGAAACTCCCTGGAAAAGAAAAACAAAAAAAAAGACAGTAGAAAAGGAATTAAAATATTCATATTTTTGAATGAAAATACCCCAAATTTAAATAAATTTTATGCCTTTTTTGTCAAGAATAAGTTGTATAACTGGAAAAATTCTACAAATTTGCTTAAGGCCACTCAATTCTCTCCTTAAATATATAAAGAAGTTTAATTAAAAGAAACACCAAAGCATTTGTGAAATAGAAGTTTGTGTTTGAACCATTTACATGTCCAGCATTTGTTCAGAGCATGAATACCTGGTTTAGAAATTAAGAGAATCTCTGGGGTATCTCCTCTCCATGGGTGCAAGTGAGACAAATGAGAAACCTTGTTTCTTACAGAAAACATGCTAGTTTAGCCCTAAAGAGATACAAATGCACATTTCTGTATTGAAATAAATATGTTTTTTATCATGAAAGGAGAAGTAACCGCTTGTGGCCCGCTGATGTAGTTCTCAGTGCTTGCACTGGAGGTCTCACTGCCGTTTGATGAGCGTGGCCCTCTTGGCTGTCAAGCTTCTGTGCCTGGGTTGTAACCAGCTCAGCCTCTCTCTCCTTCTGCACAGTGGAATTCTTCAGGAAGAAACAGCAGTTAATGTGGAACATACCCCGAGTCGAGGGATAAGTCCCACCTCTGGAGGGTCCAAGGAAAATTTGTGGTCATGTATGCAATGGTGAGGAGCAGATGCAGTCCCTGCAGGATGGTACTTGGTGAGAGATTTCTCATGACCTTCCCACTCCGTGCACTTGGGCCACATTTTTTTTGTGGCTTGTTTTTTCTGGTAGAGGAGCCCCATGGAGAAACACAATGTGCCCCATGGCATTTTAATGTTTTAGAAGTTCTTGATGATTCCCAAAACCTAAGTTGCAGTGGCACAATCATAAATCTGAAAAGAAGAGATGCTTCTTGATCTTTTTGCCTCCATACTGTCTTATTTAAGTGGATACTGTGAAATAAGTCTGTGTAGAGACTCTGAGGTACATCAGGGCTGCTGCAATGAAGGACACAGTAAATTTACATGTTGGATTGGAAGTCTGTATTTGACCAGTTTGAAGCAGAAAAGGTATGGGTTGAATGCAAGTTAAAAGTGAGGGAAAAAACCCCAGAAAACTCTTCATCAAACTACAAATGGCTTGTTTCTCTACAAGTATACCCATGTATAACACTTTTGTTAAGAGGAGAAAAATAAAAGCTCCTCCCTAACACAGATTTAGTGTCCTGCCCATCTACTTCTGCTTTCTGTGGTCTTGAGCATCCTGTTGGTCTGGCAGCTGCTGCCCTGCAGTGAAGTGGGTTGTTGCTTCCTCTGGAGGGAAATGTCTGTCTGGGTAATAACGCAAAACCTGTTCCCATTTCCTCAGAGATGCTGTAAAATATCTTCCCTTCAGAGCAGTGAGTCACAAGATAGGTCTTGCCCTGTTGGAAAGTTACCCATTTCTATTCCAACTAAATTTAAATTAATGCCTGGAAACTTAGTTGAATACAACTGACTGATGAACTTCATACTTCACTGAATCTGGACTGATTGACAAAATGAGTTTGGGGCACCTGTTCTGAGATAACTGGAAGGCTTTCATCATTGCTTCCCAGTTTTCTTCAAATTTCTAAATGTTAGGGATATACAAGGACTCTGTTATTTACATCTAAAGACTTGTAATGTGGCTTGTATTTTCCATTTATTAACATAAGTACAAGTTTTAATAAGGTATTAATAGACATATATTAAATTAATTTAGACAGACTCTACTTACTATCTGATCCTTTAGGTGCTGTGTGCCTCTTTTAATACCACCCACATCCATTTACTTCAAGAAGAGCTGTATGATATTTGCATGAGGTCATTGTATTGTGTTTTTATTGTCATGAATTCGCTTTGCATGTCTCGTCAAATTATTTTGTTCTTATTGCAATCTTCCCTTATTCCAAGAAACTCTGGTGGATAGTACTCTACCACTGACTTAAAAATTTGTTTTCCTTCTTGGGTAAGAGAAACACAGGTGAGATAAGAATTTTCCATGACATTACCTATTAGAGCTTTTCTTTAGGCACAGACAGCTGTTTGCTTTTGGGTTTGGGAGGGTTGAAACACTAGGAGGGTTGGTGTCAAAAGCCAAGTCAAAAACAAGACTGGCTTATATCTCTTTGCTGTGAAATTGCAAATTGCTTTCTGATTTTTAAGGAACATCTCCTTAAAAATGTCTTTGAGCATCACTGAGGATGAAGTCAGAAAGATAATTTTAGTTTATTTGAAGGTGGACAAAGATAGAAAAAAAAATGCTGTGAAGAAGAAAAGCTTGGGAGGTTTTTTTTCTTTGCTCTTTGCCAATATGAGTACAAAAAAAATTAATTCTAAACCTAAGTTTTTGAAATCAAATCAAATAAAATTTCTTCCACTTTCAAACCCAGTAAACACGAACTCATCTGAAGCCTGAGTCAGAGCAAGTGCCGTACTCTGTAGAAGAGTTTAAAACTCAGTCTTGGCATTGACATGTAATTTCAGTTGTTACTTAAAAAAAAAAAAATTAGCAGTAATCCCCTAAAGTAAGAGATCATTTGATAAGGAAGATTAAAAAACCCAAAAACTGCCCCAAGAGGTGGATTTAAATCCTCTCAAACAATTCTAAGGTTTGAGCTGTGGATAAAGACACAAATGACTCCATTCTTCAGAAGATGCTCTGTTTAATATAATACAACCCATGAGGTTAGGAGACATTGCTAGCAGTCACATGATGCTAGCTCGACAGCATTTGAAAAACCTTATCCAAGGTGGTGTGGTTCCTGGGTCATTCCTGCAGAGAGCTCCCAAGCCCAGGAGGGCTTCTGCTCACTGCGAGGGAGCAGCAGCATTGGTGGCCAAAACGGTGCCTGGCTCCTCTCTGGTTTTTCTTGCCCTGCCAGCTGCCATTTGCACAGCAGCTAATTTAGAATAAATGAAATTTCAAAGTGCACATTTCTTGTTCCCCCCCTTCTGCTACCTAAAGGGCTGGAGTAAGAGGAAGAGGGCTAGAGTAGAGGAGGGACCCTCCAGAAGAGGGGAAAAGCATGAAAATTCTCTCTACTGTTCCCAGACGAGGTAATGTTCATACAAGAACATGTGGGACATCAAGAACGCTGTTCCCCTCACCGTCTTTTGTTCCCCTCACCCCAGTTTCACATGGCCCGGGGAAAGACAAGGGCTTGTAGCTGCTCCATGGCTGTAACCGAGTGCCTCACGGTGATGTTCTCTGCTTCGTTCTAGATCTTTTGCAGGGAAAAGTTAAGAGCTGTGCCGTTCTGTTAATTTTATGCTCTGTGTCCCTGATTGTGAAAGGCACTGTTTTGGTGCTGCGGCGAGATGATGAGTTGGATGGTGTGCGTGTAGTTCGTAGCACTGGGGGTTTTATTGCAATCGGATATGTGCCCATGCCAAGGAAAGGGAGAAGGCGGATACGGAGAAAGTGTCTTGGGTTGATGGTGGAACTGTGGTACTGAGAAGGGTCAGGTGTGGGACAGCGCAGCGCAGCCTGCTCGGCTGGACGTGCCCTTAACTTGGGCGAAGGACACTGCTAGTTCGGGCAGCAGGTCCGGCAGGATTCATTTGCCGGCCCCGCTCCCTCCCGGCTCTGCGGGAATGACGGGCTTTGCGAGTCCGAGCGTTTCGGGGAGCTGGAGCACCTCGACCCGCGTCCCAGTGCAGCAGCCCGGGGTCGGGGAGCGGGCACGGCGGGGCCGAATCCCCGAGCAGGGCTGGGCACGGCAGGAGCCGCAGCCGGGAGCGGGGCACGTCCGGCCTGGGCTGACCCCGCCGGACAGAGGGGAACCCGCCAGGCTGGGGGAAAGGGGGACGGAGGGGACGGAAGTCGCTGCGCGGCGTGTCCCCCCGGAGATGCGGATTGAGGGCTGCGGAGGGGCCAGCGAGAGACTTGGAGACCACCGAGTGCGAGGGGCAGCAGCAGCGCAGGAAGCCCGATGGGGGCTCTGCCTCCCCTCCCGGCTCCCGGCGCTCCCCCGCCGCCGGATGCCCAGAACCCCTCGCCCCGCACCGGCCGGGCTGCAGGAGGAGGAGGAGAGGAGGAGGAGAGGAGGAGGAAGAGTAGGAGGAGACCGGGCGCTTTCACTCCTGCTGACTGCAGAGGCTGAGGCAAAAGACAGAAAAAGGAGGAGGGGAATAAAAAGTAAGGAGGGGGGGAGAGAGAGTGAAAGAAAACTAAGCCCAGCTTTTGCCGGTGCTGCTTGGATTGGATCTGGTTTGAGTTTCCTCTCTGCTGGCTTGAGCAGCAAGAGAAGGAGGAGTGGGGGGAAGTAACTCACTCACTCTTCCTCTGAAGCCTTAGCAAACGTGCTGGTGCCTGCGCTGGCGGGGAGCTGCCCGGGTGCAGTTTCCTCGCAGCGTATTGCTCTCGGTTTCTAGAGAACTGCCTGGACTTCTCGAGGACCTGGAGGAAAAAGACATCACAGCCCTGACAGTTGCTCACTGCNTTTTTTTTTTTTCCTAGGAGATTCTTTTTTAAAAATATTTTTCTCCCGTGTCTCAGAACAGCAGTTCCTTGAGTGGCTTTGAAATTCATTGTTTCCTTAACAACTTCGGGAGATATTTTAAAAAACTTTTTCCCTCCTCTCTTCTGTTTTCATTGCCAAAAAAAAAAAAAAAAAAAANNNNAAAAACTTTTTCCCCCCCTGTTTTTTGTTACAATGCAAAAAAAAAAAAAAAAAAAAAGGAAAAAAAAAAAAAAGAAAGAAAAAGGAGAAAAAAAGATAATCCTTTTGGGGGAGGGGAGATGATCGTGCTGATGTGGAATAAGTGCTCCTGCTGTCTCCTCTTACTAGCCGCGGTCCTGATCGTGGAGAGCTCCCAGCTAGACAGCTCCAGCTCCAAGGTGAACTCCATCAAGTCCACCCTGATGGGGGAGGCTCCAACTCAGTCAACCAACAGATCTGCAGGCATCCACCAGGGACTGATGCTTGCTAGCAGTAAGAAGGGCAAAATGCTAGAGCAGATGGGAAAACCTCCCAAGCTCTATCACCGGCAAGGAGAGGTAGGACATTGCTTCATTGCTCGAATGTCTGTCCATCTGTGTGCTGTATGTAAATAATTGCTAGTCTTCCCCCTCACATTGTTTTCAGAATTTAATGTGCTAAATTAATTAATTTACTTCATTGGGCTTGCCTGGGACAATATAATCTCATAATAGGTGTTAAGAGCTGTGCAAGTGGGAGGTTTAAACCATTCATTTTTCTCTGTAGGGTTAATAACTGATGGAAGAAAAAGCAATCTATAAAACTATCATCTTCAGCATTTCTTTGTTTGACTCCTTCAAAAGGCTACCAGAAGCAAATGAAGAAATTTCTAGTTATCTCTCAATATAGTAAATGAGTTCAATTTGAATAGGTGAGGAAAATTTGAACGTTAAGTAAAAATTCTCAGCAGTGTAACAAACTTGGTTTTAGAAATCACACCTGGCAAGTTGATCTCTGGTATCTTGATCCTTGGTGAGAATAAAAAGCATGCTATCCCTGTGGTATAGTTTAAAGTACAGTCATTTGTTTAATAAGACAGAAAACAAATTCTAAGTTCCTTGTCCAGAATATGCTCCAGTGGTTGTGGAAGTTTTGTTTGGTTATGAGAGTTTGAATATAAAGAAGATAGAAAAGGTTATTAAAAAAAAAAAAAAAGAGAAGGTTAAGGGAAGAAAAAAAAGACCCTGACTTGCTTGTGCAGTCTTCTTTCCTCTCTACTCTGCCTAGAAACTTGGAAGTCTGATAGAAAATAATCTTCATTCAACTATCTTTGTGCTAAACTATAAAGCAGCATTTTAAGCCATCAGTCCTGTTCTTCCCTCTCAAGTCTTAACTTGGATGGTATGAATGTTGCGTGTTGTGATGTTGAAAGAGGTAGACTTCTTCAGAAAATTTAGATTTTATTGGGTATTATTAGTATCTCTAAATACAGCTGCTTTTCATAAGCAACAGTGTAGCAGCAAGAGAACTGCCAACATTCAGCACTAAAAAGGCAAAATACTCAATGCTTGAAGGGTCTGTACTTGCTTAAATTTTCCTTATAGCAGCAGAGAAGCTGAAAATTCAACTAATCCACTGAATTTGCTAAAGTGTTTCACATCAGCTTCCTAATAATTGAATTTTATAATTTGATTTTGTGTGCAGGCATAGTAACAGTAGTGGTGGTTTTGTTTTTTGTGTGTGAGAAATTTGTTTTCAAACTCCTCCAAGCTTTCTTCCCCTAGCCACTGAACTCCTTTATAATTTACCCAGAATTTGGTTGCCTCTCCTTACCTCTAAGCGAAGTTTAGCAAGAGATGCGGTGATGAAGTTTCATATTACTAAAGTACTGTGTTCTTTTTTATTTCACATGTTATTAATTACTATTACATTACTATGTTGTTTCACCTCAAGGAGATAGAGGTGCCCAATGCACCTTCTTATACCTTCTCCTTGGATTTTCTTTTGTTTTCAACATATTCGCAAAATGTCAAAATACAGGTCCTATTTTCCCATTGAGTGTTACCAGTCTCATGAGTTTGGTGAGTCTGTGCTGCCCAGCCTTTGCCTTTTGGGGAGGTCTTGCTGCCTTCCCCCGTGTACAGCATCCTCAGCGATTCACTGTGTGTTCAGCACAAGGTTGAGAATAGTTAATCAACTTTAATTCATGCAGTTCCTAAAAAACAACTTGTGCTGCCCACCAGTTGCATTTGCAAGATTTGCCCCTAACTTGCCAGCTTGGACTGGGATTTCTGGGCATTTGTAGTTATTGGCATGAACTCAGAAGACACCCTTCAAGTGAGAGACAGCACTATAAGTATCTGTAGTGGTCAGAGAGACGTCATGCATGTTAAGGTTTCATGTTTGTAGCATAAGTGAAGACCCCTGGAGAATTGGTGGCTGTGACTCCCAGGGACTGAAGCCTGACCTCCCATCAAGGGCTGTCAGCGCTGAATTTACCCCCTCTCCATGAGATTCTGTCCCCACGTCCTGCATGGCCTCACACAGATGTATGTGAAAATGACACAGATTTGCTACCAATAATTCTAGATGCTACTTTTGGCAATCTGCCTGAAACAACACAGTTAATGCAGAATTGCAATAAGAAGAAGAAAAGAAGGGAAAAGACAAGGAAAAGAAAATGAAAAAGAGGAAAAAAGAGGAGAAGAAACGAGAGTGAAAAAAAGAGAGGAAAATAAAAAAAGAGAAAAGAAAAAAGAAAAAGGAGTATTTTTTGTGAAAATGTTTTCTCTTTGGTGATACTTCCAGCTGTAGGGCTGGTAAGCCGCTGCGTTTTTAACAGCGGTGTCATGCATATCAACCAATTAAGACATGACATTTTCATAATCTTTTTTTAAAGTGCTCTCTTATTAGGTTAGTGCTTAATTTGTTTAGATTATGGGACTTAGCACTGAAGTTTACCATGCCACTTGCAAAAGAGCAAGCCTATGCTTTTCTTTCCAAAACAATCTGTTGAATTAGTGGAATTTGTAATGTCTCAAAAGTAAGAGCATCTTTTGTATCTTGGCAACATTAGATGGTGAATTGAGTGTCTTGTTTACAGCTAGGAAATAGCTTTTGTAAGGACCAAGGATATGCAAGTTAAAGAAAAATTAATAGAATTTTGCTGTTGTGAGGGCTCTGAGCTGTGCTTTCAGCTCTGCACGTACACATGGTGGAAATCACCAAAACTGATGAAAGGACCATCAGCCTACAACCTATTTGCTTTTCAATTATGTTAATTCTCAGGACTAGGAGCAACTTGGGAGTGTTTAATCAGCAATAAATCAACCAATACAATAGTTCATGGCTTATCTGTAGTGTTGATGTTTTTCAGCTGGTAGTTACAGTGCTTCTGCCCAGAAAGGGAAGATCCAGCACTCTTTTGTCAGGCAAAGTTCCAGTTTAAATTAAGGAAAATACTCACATGAGCAAAGCAAGCTGATCCCGCTTGCAGAGAGACTGGCGGGGCAAATGTGGATTTTAGTAAGACTTAACATTTTTATGTCTTTCTGAGGAATATTATTTATTTTCTGTTCTTATTCCCCTTTACTGCCTTGGATCAACAGAGAATGAGGAGCATTGATGTGCTAAATCGGTGAGATTTCATTCTCTTCACTATTCTTTACTGTCACTGCTGCTTTTCCTTTTCTGCAAACTGTTAATGTTTCCCCAATTTCACAGAGAATCAGGAAGTATCTATAGCATTTGCACAAGGGAAAAATATGCTCAAAAATAGTACTGTACCGTGCATGCTAATCTAGGTTACTTTGGGTAGGTCAGGATTATATACAGTCAGCTATTTATTTCCTTTCACAACTTGATTTAGAGAAATGCTTCTAGGGACACCCAACACCTCAATTACGTGACCTGTCTGTCTTCTGGAAATATCCCCTCTCTAGGTAAATATGATACAGTGAACAGGGTCATAATTGACAGTGAAGTTAGATTAATTTTTCTGTGTGTTAGCTGTGGCTTCCACTGTGTTTGGGCTAGGTCTTCCACGTGAGCGCTCTAGCTCAGCTGTAGATTTGCAACCTGAAAGGAAAAATAGAACATATTGTTCGGTGGTTGAAAAGCACAGCCATTCCACAGATTCTTGATTGGTGACTTTGTAGCCTCTTTAATTCACTTCACCATCTTTTAGAATTCTTGCCACTGGGTTTTAGGCCCCTCTCTCCTTTGAGATATGTCCCCTCCATCAATGCTGGGGTTTGCACACCTTCACACTCAACCACCTTTAATGATCTGGTAGGCTGTGACCTACCAAGCTTTATTTCCAGCCCTTTTCCTTCTTTATCTATGGGTGCTATTATCTTCTCCCCTTCCCACCTTCTGGCCACAAGCTGTTGTTTCAGCTCATTCCACAGCAAGATGCGTCTGTCATTCCCTTTGTCCCTTTGCTGCTGCAGAGCTGTTTTGGGTTGTGCTTCCCATTGAGACTGTCCCTTCCCCATGAACATGATGGGAGCAGCACCAATGAAGGGGAGAACTGGGACATCCACTAGAGAGAACTGGCACATCTGTGGGGCTGACTAAGAGATAATGAGGTCTGGAAAAGGGAGAGAGGAGTGAGAAGCTGGGATAAGTTTTAGCGCTGCAGAGGCACAACAGACAGCTATCAAACAAGCCTTAGTATTCCAAATACACTCGGTTTAATGCTAAAGATGTGTTTATTCTTTTTTTAATTCTATTGCAGCTTGAGCTAAGAGGTTGAAGACCGCAGAAGCCAAACCAAAAAGGCATTTATTCAAATGACTAATTTGATACTGATCTCATACCTCTTAACGCATGGACATACATGTGTTTCTTGGACAGGACATAGAGGACATAGTTACCCACAAGGACTTGCTAGAAAATGTTTGGATGATGCTTTGTAGCGAGTTAAACAGCATGAGACGTAGTAATTGAATGCAGTGCCTTGACAATATTACAATAAAATGTACCAAAGACACCAAAAATGTAACCACAATATCTTAAATAGCTAGTAACCAAGACAGTAAAAATTATTTCTTCATGGGATTAAAAATAAATTAATTAAAATAACTAGAAATTACATCCAGCAATAGCTGCCTTTTTTTTTTAATTTTTAATTTTAAAAAAGTACAGAATTGCTAAATCTGCAGAGGCCACCAGCGAATTAGTTCTTTGCTCTTGCTGTTTGGTGTTAAAAATCTGGGTGACATACTGGTTCACTGTCAGCAGTCTTGCTAAATAACCTACTGGCTTCTCTCTTAATGGCAAAAAATGGGGTGCAGAGTATTATCTCCTTCCTGGGTCATGCCTGGTGTCCCATTTCAATTTTTATTACTAACTGATCTCATCATATTAAACAAAAGCTCCTATAAAGTAGCTCTACTACAAGTATTCTCTATTAGCTTTGCAACAATGCCTAGAAAATTTCTAGAACTCTGGTGTGCTGCTGGGTGTGCAAGTACTTAGGAAGAGTCAGTTTCTGTATGGAAAATCTGTCAGAGCTTAATGACAACACAGATGATGAAGCATGATTACATTTTCCCTTCAGAAAAGTGAGTCTGATTTACTCATTGTGTTTGATTAACTGATGCTTCACAGATGCAAATACAGCGCAAGTTTAATTTTGATCTTAATTATCTCAACACCGGATGTATCTTGCAAGCACTTCGTATCTCATGGCTTGTCAATAGAGCCTTTGGTCCTTTCACACTTGTACTTACAAATGCCTCACCCTGGAAATGTCGTTCAGGAGGAATTTAGCTCTGCAAAGGAGGAGCACCACGAAGCTTCTGCTTCTGTTTGATTTTCCAGCATGGCTTTCCTCTCCAGGTTTTGTATATCTGCTAATTTTTAAAAGTATATCCGAACAAGTTTTATATATAAATCTGCAAAATGTTAGTTTGGAGAACACTTTCAAAGCAGAGAGCTTCCCCTCCTGCGTGTGCTGGCCAAGGTCCCTGCCAAGTTCATGCTGCTGCCTGCGTGCATGCACTGGTTGTGGCTGGCAGGAATCAGGGTGTGGAGGGGCACGCCTGGAGCCAGCAGCCATCAGTGCCATGGGGATTGTCACCATGTCCTGTCCTGATGCTGCAGAGCTTTGTATTGGTTTTGGCACCACGGTCATTAAATGTTTATGATGGATTTGAGGAGCTGAAGTTTGTATGACATCACAGGCATAGTGGAGAAAGCTGGAAGCCACCATTCTGCTTTTCCTGCACTGGTAGAAATCCAAGTGTATTAAGACTTTTTTTTTTAATTTTTTTTAATTTTTTTTTATTTTTTTTTTTTTTTTTTAGTGAACTGAAGATATTTTTTTGAACATTAGGTCTTTTACTGCTGTGTTCTAGGTGATGTTTCTGGTACTTTTAGGTTGAAACCTACAGGAAGCTTCTATGAGCTTCATGTCCATGGATGTGAAAGGCCAGTACAAAAGCCAAGAAGATCAGAAGGTTTGCTTCGCTACTCCTTTAAAATGAATTTTGCCTGCAAAAGTTTTTTTTTTTTCATTAGAGACCATGAACTTCATCTCGTCTTCTTTTCACCAGGTATAGGATGTGCATTGGCAGTGTGTGTCCCCAGCCCATCACTTTTATTCAGTGTAACTTTTTTCCTTTTTGGTTGAAGATCAAATTTATTCTAATGGAAATTGTAATGAACATCAAGCAATTTTCAAATTGTAATGAAATGTGGAAATAGATGATTTATGGTACTTCCAAGCTAATTGCAGAATGCTTTGCTCTAGAATGGGCTTATAGAAAGTGGTTAGAGAGGGAGAGAGATGGCTTAAAGGGATACATATGTTCATACTGAAGGACAGCATAATACTAAATCACAGCAGTCTTCAAATAAAATAATGAGTTTTGGTCATCTTGGTTACAATTTTTTTGGGATTGGCCTTAAATTCATCTATGATTTATACATTTGTGTTCACACAAACAGAACTTGAGTTATGAAAATAAATGGATATAAACACACAGTGGGAACATGGAGTTCACTCATTCAGCAGCTATTTTGTTCTTACTAACGGAAAGAGCAGAGCAATGCTACAAAAAAAAAAAAAAGCTTAAAAGTTGTTGGATTTTCCCCCCTCAAAGCACATAAGCACACAGTTCAGCCCCTTGGGACTGTCTTAAAGCTAAGCTTTGATATGATTGAATTTTCATATGCATAGTAATGAATCTTTGAGACATGCATGTTGCACATGTGTAGTGCAAATGGCACTGGTTTAGCATTTTTAGCAGTAAGCAAAGGCAGACTGCTCTGCACATGCTTGGGAATGAGGTGTTGCTTCACTCTGCAAGCCCTCTGCCTCATTCTCTGTGCATCATGTAAGTGTGAACCAGGCTGTGCATGCTTTTAAAAGCATATTTATCGGTCCAGTGAATGAGAGGACAGGGTTCAGTTCTACGTGTTTTGGCAGCCTGCCTTGAGTAAAGCAGTGACTTGCTGTCAGCATGATCTCCTCTCTGCAATCTGAAATGACTACAGTGGAGATCTCTTAAAGGAACTGCGAACACAATGTGTTGATGTTGCAGCAGGAAACTTTTATTCCTGGAATCTCATTCTTAACTGGAACACCATCAGGGAAAGAAGTGCATCTGGTGGGGGAAGATCTCCTTTATTTTCCTTTTGCACAGAGCAAGGTAGCTTCCTGCATTGGGTTCGTTTTTGGGTTTTTTTGCTGTATGTTCCTACAGAAAATGATGCACCTCTTCTTGACAGTCTGAAAAGATACTGACCTGGACATTCTGCTGCGGCCTGACCCATCAGGATTAGTACATACTGCAGTGTTCTTGCCATATTTCATTGTTCCTTTTCTTTTGGCTTGAAAATGAGAGCGTAGAGCCCTCCCACCCAGTTTGTTGTGGACTCAGGATGCTGTTTTCTACCTCAAAAAGGAAAAGTTTGTGTTTCTCTCTGTCTTCAGGGATTTTTAGGTTGTCCACACAGAGACTGAGCTATGAGTCTTTTATTCCCTTTGCTAGGAGTACTGGGTGGGTACTTCCTGTCTTCTTTTTCAAACAGGTAATAATAATGTCACCATCTGGCTCACATAACCCGCCGCTCTGTGTGAGCTGAACACTAGGGGGTTGCCCAGCAAGACTGAAATTTGTTCTTTCAGACCTGTTCAATTGCTCTTATTCCCAACACAACTAAATTCCCATCAGTCTATTATTCATAACCAATTTCTGTGGTAGGGTGAGAGAGTGGGTGTAGGTCAGAATTGAGGAATGGAAATTTTGGGAACCAAGGAAGGACCATGAAAACAGGAGGTTGCCATCCTCTCTCCACACTTTCTCCATGTGGAGCCAAATGTTGATGCTGCCTGATGTCATCTTACAGATAAAGAGGAAAACTGCCTAGGTTTAAAAGTCTACTTTATAGTTTGGTGGTAGTACTAAACTGCTTAGCTGCATACAATGTTTCTGTAATTGTTTAAATAAATACAGAGTTTTTAAAATGCTCTTTAGGAATGCTTGTAAACTTCTGTGCTTGGATTTGTCCCTGTTGCTATCTTCCAGACATCCCACTCCTCGCCAGGAAAATGGCTTTTTAACAAGAAGAATCCTCTGGAAATTACTTTCTGAGGGGGTCCTGGCCACAGCAGCTGCAACAAATTGCCACTGAACTTCAGTCCCAATTGTTTTTTATTGCTAAAAGGATAAGTGACCAAGTGAATACTTGTATTATAGTTTCACGACAGTTTATTAAGTATCAAATTGTGGTGTGTGATGTTGACTAACCAGAAGATTAAGGCTTTCTCTGCAGAGAAAAAATTCTCTCAGACTTTGTACCGATGCTTAAGCTGTAAGAGGGTGGGAAAGTCCTTCCAGTCCCAAACTGTTCTGTGGTTAGGCTGGCTTAGGGTTTTCCTCTGCTGAGGCTGGTCAGTAATGTCAGCACAAGCAGAGCTATAACAGCATGAGGCAGCTGAGAAGTCACGGCACCGCAATCCATTGCGTCTTGGTCCACCTCCTGCTGAGGAAACAAGTCCACGGGGGGCATTTCCTGAGCAAGAGGGTTTTGAGTAGCAGCACAGCTTCAGCATATTTTAGATTATGCTAACTGGGAAGCATTTTTGGCATGATTTTCCAAATAAGCAACACAGAGCCCAGGAAGGTCAAAAAAGGATGGAGCAAAACTTTGAGATGGTACAGGAGGTGTGCTTGTGTCTTTGAAGAGGATTTGCCATCTGGAAAGGAGGTGCATGTCTGCTTGCTCTCTTCTTAGCCTCTCTGCTCTAACTTTGAGGATTCTTCCTTCCCCAGACATGTTGACTTCACTGTCACTGCTGTAGGTTTGGGACTTGGGTTTGGCTTTTTCCATTACAGTTGCAAGGATGATGCCTTTCCTTAAGCATTATCCTCTCAAGTTATCAGTGAAAAATAGATAAGAGAATCTTTATTTCAGGCACACATGTGCACTGCAGGTGTGAAGGGAACTCTTAAATTGTTTATGAGCGCTCAAAGCCCCACGAACAAAGAGGGCAGAAAAGAACGTTGTCATTTTAAGGAAAAATATGTTTTAAGGCCCTGTTAAAAAATAAAGCCAAAACAGAACAGAAAATGGGCTGCAGATTGTCTGTTTAAGAGGGATTAGCACTCTGAAAATCTCTGATTTTTCTGAAAAGGCTTGTGCCACAGACAGTTCCAGTTAGCCAAGATGCCATTTGATAATGGAGAGGGTACCCACTGTCAGGCTCTGGTCTTGGGGAGTTACCCACAAAATCCTCTTCCAGTAAGCACACACAGGTGAGTAGGATAGCACTGCCTTAACTCTGTTTTAAAGGTTTTAGATGACTAGAAGTCAATGGAGACATTTTACAAATAGGTGTGATAATGGGGTGTGAGTTCCAGATCTGGGGTGACCTTGTCCCTTTTAAGTTGGGTGGGATTGAAGTCCCATTTACTGTTAAAGGGTCAGAAGGGTCAAGGGTGGCTATAATGAGAGAAAACACATTACTTTCTTTAACAGCCATGTGAGGCTATCTTAATTTGTTTGGAACAGCTTTCAGGTACTGAGGGTGGCATCCATAATGGTGATGACAATTCAGTATACAAATAAAAGTGATGTAACTCACTTCCCTCCAGCACTGTTTTCCAGCAGATCCATCAAAAAAATTTGACCATAGACACAAGTTCCTGCTGCCCAGAAACTCGACACTTCAGATCTTTGCTCTGCAAAATGTGCTGCTTTATTGCCCTTCTTATCCAAGAAGCACCACACACTTCTGCACAGAAAGCCATCTCAAAGGTTTAGCCCTGATAAACCTTTGAGATGAAGAGTCTGAAATTATTTATGTACCTAACTCCCTGAAAGTTTTCAGTGGGAATTAGGTTCTTCATGCATTTAGGGAGTGGGATCATGGTCCTTTCCATGCACAAGTGAAATACAGAGAAGGTCATCTGTCTGAGACGGTGCAAGGCACACTCAGGGACAAGGACCTCTCTTCTCTTTCATCACGTATGTAAGGTGGTCTGAGTTTCGTCATTAGAATAATTTGTTATAATTATTATTACAGAAAAGCTAAATCAGAACAATTTATGCTGTTCCCTCAATGATGAAATAATTATATAAAAATCAGTTATAGATCATATCTAATGTAGCAGACATGGTTACACTGGCCCTTCTCTCTGGAGTACAGTCTTCATCTAGAGTAACTTTTTTCTTAAACCAGCATGTTTTCTTTTCTTTTTTTTTTTTCTGTAAAACTGGACAAGGATGCAGGTATGTTGCAAAGAGACCTGTAGTGCTTGTCTTTAATGAGGCTTTTCCTGACCCACCCTATGTAAAGCAGTTGACACATCATGTGTTGTGCAGCTGGGATAGCTACCCTGGCATGTGTCTCTGATATGTGAACGTATTGAATTTGGCCTTCTGGAAGCACCAGTCCCATGCTGTTCTCCAGAGTTGTGTTTAAGTCATTTCCTAGATACTGTGGATATAGGGCCAGTAGGAGCAAAAGCTGAAGTGGAATTCACAAGTTCAGATTTAGCTGATTCTTTGAAAACAGATTGCACAACACAGACTGACAGTTTCTGGATTTGATTTTCTCTCTTTCCTTGTTTTGACCTCCAGTGCTCCTTCTGTCAGCCGGTCACTATTTGGTTCCGAAGTTGTCGAGTTTGTGTGTTTGCGTGTGTGTCTGTGAATGTTCGGGTTTTTTGTTTCAGTTTTTTTTGTGGGGTTGTTGCTTTACTTTTACAATATAGCCCTTTAAATTTGGATTTTACCTCTTGATCACAGGGCAGGCCAGTTACTGTGACACAGCAGCTGGAGGGCTTGAAGGATGGTGAGGTAGTGCAGGGGTGAAATTCAGGCAGGGTGATCCACACTGCTGAACAGTCTGAGAAGGCAAGAGCAGCCATGGACAGAGTTCATGCCCTGTCAGTGGTACAGTGCAAGTCTCCATCCCTGCATTACAGGGAGCTCAGCTGCTCCTGATGCTCTTGACTTCACTGGAAGTGCTTGTTCTTGTATGCTTTGACTATTTGTTGGTAAAATGGCCACTGCCTTTACTTTTGGTCCCCTTCTGCCCTAAATGACCCTACTGTCAAATCCCACCCCACTTCATCACTCTGCTGTTTCAAGGGGTTAAACATTTCCTTTGGTAGGAAAAGCAATATAAATTAATAAAATATAAAAGTATCTCTATACAAGAGGGGAGATGCTTCCTTAGGAAGCAGATTGAACAAGCTTGGTTCGTATATTCTTCTCAGTAAAATACCCATATATGTACCTACTCTGCAGCTGGTGTTAAAAACAGGAAAAAAAAAAATCCGTAGTTCTGAACCTAATTGAACCATGTTAAAAGGGCATAACAATCCAGGCAATTACAATCTTACTTACGTACAGGTTGGTTGAAGTGATAGTGAGAAGTACTAACTCAGCAAAACTCAATGCTCTCTCCATTTACATAGAAATAGGTACTATCTCTATTGCTCATCATTAAAAAATCCCCCAAAATGCCTTATGAGTTGACTGCAATTTGATTAAGTTCAAAGTGTTTTCTTTGAATATTTAAATTAAAATATTTGTCCCAATTTTGATATTGGGACAAATGTCATTAAATCTGTCATGAAATCAATTTAAAGAGTAGCTGCTAGAGGACATTTTGTGAACATTTGCTTCTTCTAGAGTTCATTTTAATGGTCTGTTCCACCTGAATATTTTTCAGAACAAAAAAATATCTAATGCTCTTCTGTCCTGACAACATGTGTGAGGCTGAGGTTTCCTCCTTCCTCCCAGCCTACCTCACAAAACACTCTCTCAATACACAGTCTTAATCATATTTGTGAGTACAATATCAAAGTTAATCTTTCAAAACAGCTTTTTTTTTTACCAGACTAATGACAGATCAAAAATCATATTACTCCATCTTTGCTCTTCAAATACTTGTGCCAATGGAGCTAGAGCTCAAGTACAAAAACTGTAAAGAAATAGAATTGCCAAGGTATAACCCATTTTATAGCTGATTATAATTACTGATAATTGATCAAAAATAAGCAGGATTAAACTGTCACATTTCACTATACAGGGAGGCTATGAGCACAGCTTCACATAAACCTTTCAGGACTGATGCTGTTCAACTTACTGAAAAACGTTCTGAAAAATGGGCACAGAAATTTTTTCAAAAAATTATTCACAACATTAAAAACTTAAGTGGACCACAAGGAGTTGCAGTAAATGCCAGTACACTGACCACCTGAGAGATAAATCCCATGGGTAAAATTCTATTTCTGATAGTGTAAAGCAATGTATATGGCATCATGTGATGGCAATTTGGCATATATAGTGATAACCTGTATTTAAAGTCAATTTAGCTATCTTTCATGGTGAAGCAGCAGCAGAGAGACAAAAATTAAATACTAAAAACATATAAAAAATAAAATCCAAGTGGAATATCACTAAGTAAAAAAAACACAGAGGGCATTTTTAAACTGGTTCTAATCTCATGGTGCTGAGTTACTATTAAAAGATACAAAAGCAGTCAGGATTAAATGGAGAAGGAGAACAGCAGAGATAATCATAAGACCAGAACAGCTTAAACACAAGAGAAAGTAAATAGAATGCAAAGACACAATTTGTAAAAGGGATGCCCATGGGAGAACGGAACAGAGAGAAATAAAGTAATGAAGTGTCAGAAGAAGGTGAGTGGGGAGCAATCACTCAGAGTTTGCTGTAGAAGAGCCAAGAGCAGACAGCGTGAAATTATCAGCCAGCCAGTCATGTTGTGGAGCTTGTTGCCACATGATGCTGTGGGAGGCATATGTGGGAACTGCTCAAATGCAGGGGAGACAGACACAGAGATGAGGGATTGCACTGGTAGGTACTGAACTTCCAGCCTCAGATGTGTCTAAGTTACTGTTGGCTGAAGCTGGGGGAATGCAACTGGGAGAAGTCCTTCTGTGCTTGCCTATAACCTTGTTGCTCTGAGTATTTGTATCTAGTTGGATGCTGGCCTTGCCATTTTTCTCTAATAGGTTATAGCAACTTCTGTGTACTTATGCAACTAATAATTTTTGTCAACATGAAAGTCAATTTTTTTATCAGTATCATAATTAGTCCAGCTTGTTGCCTCAATTTATCAGGAAACATAAGCATATCTGGTTCAATGTAAGCATTTGTGTTTTCTGTACTTCTCTTAGGATGTGCATATACAAATATTATGTAGAAACTCAACTACTGAGCTGAACCCAGTCCTTGGGTCTATGACAGTGACACTGATTTTCAAATCCTCTCCGATGTCCACAGACATCAGTGTTAACAATCCCATGAATGCCAGTGTGGCTTTGTTATCCACATTTTTAGTCAAAATGTTTAATAGTCCAAAGAGGTTGCTGCAGCAAATGGAAAACATGACTACAATGAAAAGGAAATGGAAAAAAGAAGAAAGAGGCAAAGACGCTTAGAACAGATTTACGATGTATGTTGGATACACAAGTCAGGGAAGACTTTTCAAAGATTTTTGCTCAAATTTGATCAGTTACAGAAGTAAATACTTTCCAAAAAGGGTAAGATTTTCAAGTCATTCATTACTCAGAATGAAGATTTTTGGGGTTGGGAGGAGTTTGTCTTTTTTAATTTCTTTCTAATTTCCTCAAGAATTTTGCTAATGAGTAAATCCTTCCCTTGCAAAGTATCATTATACACAGGGCTGAGTATCTTCAAATTTTTGGAAAGTCCAATATTTCCAAAGTTGTTACAGTTTTGATGGAAACTACTGTGATGTTGGGGAAGTGCAGGGTTTGTTGGCTCTGTCTACAAATAGACACAAAAAGCTGAGGACAAAGAGCAACTCAGGATTACAGTCAGGCTCCAATAATCTGCCGTTTTATCTTTGAGGTCAATTTGACCAGAAATTTTAGGAACAAAAAGAAAAATCACCGTGTTTTAAGTGCTGATAAGTGTGTGTTTGTGTGCATGTCTTTCCCTGCTTTCACCAGATCCTTCTCTCCATCAGGCAAAAGTTGGACTTCAGAAAATATTGTGTCCTCTCTATTGTTTTCCCCTTGCAGCAGTCTCTGGCCACCATCTCTGACTTGATGAGTATTGACAGTATTAAGAAAAAAATAAAATTAAACCCTCCTTTGATCTTCTCTTCCACCTGCAAACTCTAAAATAGAGTTAAAAGGCATGGTTAACACACATGTTTAAATACTTTGGCATTCTTGGATTTCAGCCATCCAGGTTCAGTAAAAAACTTGGCTGAGCTGCTGCCTCTCCACTGTTGCCTCTCCATTGCCACATCGTGTGACCGGTTGATTGATGTGAAGATACTTGATGCATTTATGGCTAATGCAGTATATGAATCTTGGTAGATGTAACCAAGTCTAGTCTGCTCCCTTCTCTAAAGCAGACATGGAAAGGAACTTGCTATCCTGAACTTGTCTGCTTGCTAAAATCTCTGACGCCGTTTTTGCTGGTGAAAAAAAATCCCAGCTAATGGTGTGTATTTGTTCATTCTTCTGTTTTTGTGCATATGGTGTATTAGCTATCTGAGCACTGTTTTCAATGGCTGTGTGAAATAGTATTTATGAGGCCACAAATGCTTTCTTGGTTGGACTTCAAGCATAATATTTGGTTGGCTCAGTCATTGGTTGTGCTAAAATTCTATGGTGTGGATTCCAATAATCTGTCAGTGTATGCCGTCTGAATTTCCCCATCATGTAAAATGATCCTCTTTAAAACAAATATATGATATTTTAAGGAACTAAAAACATTTGGAAGATGATAACATAGATGACCAATACAAACATTTACACAATGGGGAGTATTTTTAGGGAAGCGGAAAACAGAGGAAATTAAATGTCATAAAGTTTAATAGGAAGTGCACAGGTTGAATATGATCCTGCTTAAGCCAATATTCCTTTAAACAGTAGTTTTTCTAAACTTGGAATATTTTTATTTTTAAAGATGCTTACCTAATATAAAAATTCTTGGAATGAAAATGTGGGGTTTTTTTCTTTTTAATTGTTCAGTGTAAACCAAAAGCTGCTGTTTTCACAATTGGTACAGATTCTAAGCAGAACAATATCATAATTTATTGTAGAAAGGAAGAATATTTGTTTTGGGAAACTACATTTGCTCTTGAATCAGCAGGTTATGCTACATTCATTTTTTGTCCTTCTCAGCTTTCATGCTCTCTCATCCATCTCTTTCTGATATTATATTAAACTCTTGAGTGTATAGAAATTTAGGTTCCCAGGACTCTGAATTAGACTGGAACTCGATTCATCTGACAGACTTTTCAAACTGGGACTGTAATTCCCAGTTCATTTAGATACTTTATGATCGTTCAGTCTTCTGTCTGTGTTTCTACTTGCTCTCTCTCTTTTTACGCAGTAGGAGTCAGTCAATCTTCAGATCAGAAGCATATGGTACCCCTCCAGCAGACAAACATTTTCCACCAACATTTTGAGGAGAATGAAAATCTAAATAAATAACCCCCAAGGCTGAAAGCAGCCTATTCACCAAGCAGTAATTCCACAGGAAAAATAAATGTTCAGCAAAGTGATCTTTCATTTGAAAATTGGATCCAGACTCTACAAACCGAGAAGGGCGAGCAACTGTGTCATATGCGGTGCAATGCAGTTTGTCTGCAAAGTGTGCTGCAACAAGGTACTGGTGTTCTGCTTATGGGGAAATGCAATCTGGGCAAAAATTAAACAGTTTGTTTGTCAGCAAACTGTTGAAATCGTGGTACCATGAACGTTATCCCTCATGAATTATAACTGGTTAATGCTTATGGGCCAGAAAGATGCAATTCAGGACATATTCATCTTTCAACACTTTCTTTTGACAATGTAGATTTCTGTTCTTTGAAGAAAGATGGTAAAATCATTATGTTTGAAAGGCAAACAAAAATTAGCCTTTAGGAAGGTCAGACACACAGTTCCATGTTTATCTTTTGCTCTAATATTGTAGTTCCTTGGTAAATTAATCATTACTGCCTTGTTTTCTTGCAAGGAAAAGAATTCACTTCTTCCATGGAGCTACCATTTAGCTACCTTTAGTAGCAGTAGTATCTTATTGAGGATGGAGGGAGAAAAAGTAGTGTAAAGACTTAATGGCCAGTTATCCTGTCAAAATGCAGTGTTATAACTCTGCTGCCTCTTCAAGCAGCTAAGTGAATTTAAAATCTAAGGGTTCTTTTCTGAAAAGAAAAATCACTTTAAGCTATTATAACTTGGAAAAATCTCATTTTTCCCTGAGTTGCACTGACTTTTTCCCACCTGTGCAAGTCATCTGAATTGAAAGGAAAGTTCAACAATGCAATAATTGTAAGTTTGTGACACTTGTAAGAGCTAAATCCAGTATCTTTGTGCTTCAGGCTAAGATGAATTTGTGCTTAATCGATTTAGCAAATGATCAGTCTGAAAAAGATTTTTAAAAGGTAACTAAAGTATTTCTACCTTTGAAATACTTTCAGAATTTGAGCCAAGGACATAATTTTAGGGATGGTATAGTGAAGACAATATCTCTCATTTTCTTGCAGTAATAGCATATCCTAATTTGATATTTTTA
>VXBU01008989.1:1268-15080 GCA_013400315.1 Bombycilla garrulus
CTGAGCATTTGCATATGCAAATAAAGACGCGCGGGGACATGGGGTAACAACTAGAGAGGGAAAAAGGACTTAAAACTCCAAAACTAAGCATTATTTAAAGAAAATAACATCGCGTCTTGCTTGGGAAAATGCGGGACTATAGATTGGCGCTGTAGTGGAGTGTCGCTGTAACCTCAGGGAAACGCGAAGGAATGTGGACTGGACTGGCCAGGGGGGTTAAAACAAGTCATCCACAGGGTGTCTCTCGTGAGGGTAGGGGGTTTCAGCTGTGCTCATCAGTAGAACTAAGAACTTCCTCCTTTGCTGAGGTGGCGTAATTGGAAGGTGGGTTTCAATCTCTGCACTTACCCAGAGCTGAATTTTCTCAATAAAAGCATTAAAAGGAGTAAAATCTCCTGCCCAGTTTTTTATTCATAACATTTTCAAATCTGTAGCTTTTCCATTACATTTATCATACTGGCTGTGTAGAAGAGTATCCCTCAAGAGCTGAAATTTTTTAGCTTGAGTTAATTGTACCTGTGGAAAGGCAGAGGAACAAGTCCTGGCTCAGCAGTACCGTTTCTGTAAGGCCTTGGGTGAGATCTTGTTAGGATCTCTAGTTAGGAAAGAATGCCAAAACTAAGCATTTTTATTATGTCCCATGTTTCACCAGTAAAATTACCACGAGCTTTTAAAGGTTATGATGGTATGGGGAAAATATCTGGGAAAGCATTATGGAGGCATTACTTAGTAGACAGCTTCCACTAAGTTTAAAAAAAAAAACAGTTTGGGAGACAGCTGCAACACAAACGGACAATAAACTGAAATCATGTAAGGTGTAACAGTCATTGTAAAGCAGTTATGTGCTAACAGTAGTCTGCTTCTATGCATTTCAAGGAGCTGAGTACAACATAAAAAGTGAAATTTAAAGCAGTTAAATTATTTAAGGGATGTAACCAAGGCAGCAAGAAAGATTTTATCTTCCCAAATCAAGGATGATACTGAAGGCATTTGCTAAACTTTTACTCCTTCTATCTTAAGAATGAAAAGGTCTGCTCTTTGCCAAAATTAAAATATGTTCTACAGCAAATCTAACTTAAGTATAATCTGTTGCATCATAATTTGAATATGTAGCAATCCAAAATATAATTACCCATAACTTGGCTAATAGCTTGCAGTTAAGGTTCATGATTCATGCATTCTTTCTGCAGAAATCCTTATTAGTTTTTTACCTAGGAGAGGAGCAATTATCTTCCCAAACAAGCCATAGTATCAGGGAGTTAGAACATTATTTCAGGGCACTTTGTGGCATCCAATTAGGCATTCTTAAGCATCATACACAATTCATCTTAGCGTGAAGAGCTAAGATTTTCTTTATGCTTTAGCATCTGTGCATTTGAAGAGGAGGTTTATTCTGATTTCAGTCAAACAGCGAATCTTCTCTCCTACTAACGTTTTCATCATCATTTTCCCTTGTTATCCCTCAAATCCGGCAATGCTGACCTACAAAGCAGCAAACTGAACACCTTGCTGTCACGCATTATGGCATCAGGTTGCAGCTTCGCCCCTCGCGCAGCAGTGCCAGGTGGTCGGAGGAGTGGGAGGCACGTCAAACACATGCCTTCGGGCTGAGCTCAGCTGCCTACTGTATGCTGCTGTCATGTGGGAAAGCTCAGCCTAGGTGCTGCTCCAGGGCAAAGAACCCATCGCTTTGCTGCTGTGGGTGACACCTACCACCGTGCGCTTGCTGGCTGGCCAGAGTTCCCTGCTCACTTATGTTGCTCACCCACCATGGGGTGGGACAACAAATCTCACAGGATTCCAGTCATGATCACTGTGTGCCCAGAGGTACCAAAGAATGTGGGTTATACTGACAAACAGCAGCATAACTTTATCATAACTGTGTGTTTTCCTTCTAGAAAGGAATTATTCTAAGAGCACCCTAAAACTGGGCTTTTCCCCAAAACAGAAGTGTTCCTCTCATCCTATCATGACACACAGCTGCAGCATCATGATTTTATACTCTGACCGCAGTCAGATCTTGTGGATTTGAGTCCTCACATCACCATGTATCAACAGTCACCAACAAACTTGATAAATCAAACTAATACTATTTATTTAACCTGGATTTTGCTACCATGGCACATCCCAGTTACAGTTACACCATTTCCCAAGGAGATAGAAAAGACAGCTGCTCAAAATATTCTCTTTTGAGGCAATAGCGTTGTCTCTGAAATAGTCTCAGCACGCTTGCCTTACTTTTTTTTTTTATAGCTTGTGACTTATTTATTAATAATTTTTTTGTACTGCAGTATCTTGAGCTCTCCAACACCTTACCAAAGCTGGTTCCTCACAGAACTCTCCTCTGCTTTCTCAGAGTGTCTTACTCTTCTTGTTCCCAAATAACTGTCTCAACTTTTCAACCAATGCAGATCTAGACTCAAGATTTAGTTACCAAAAAATTGTAAGCCCAAAGCTGATTATCAGCTTAGAGACTAATCTACTGATTTGTATTTTAAAGTTGCAGTCTTAGAAACATTTTAAAAAACTAGACAAAGTATTTTTCAGTAAAAGCACTTTTCCATCTTAACCATCATTTTTAGCAAGGTATTGCTCTGGAAATGGATCCTACACCAAGTGGTGCCTTTTACCACAACTTTCTTTTTATCACAGTGATACCCCTAATGCCTCCCTTTTATTAGTGTACTTGTGTGAAGACTTCTGGCCTTAACAAAATGCTTCAGAAATCTGTAGCTGTCTTTGACTGTCCACTTCTTTACACCCACCGCACTTGTATAAGACCTTGTCTGAACAGAGTTGTAGTAATTGCTACCACCACAAACACGAAGGACAGTCCTCATGGATAAAACAAATTGTGTCTACAGAAGGCACAGTGCAGTTCTCAGCACCCATTGTTTGGGTTGGACATGGCTAAACTTCAGGTCTTCAGTTGAAAAAAACCTGAAAATTTGTTCCACAAATTTCTCATGACTGTGATTAAGAAGGAGCTTAGTTACAACAAAACGTGATTACTCTGTTTTGACCATGCAGCCCTCATGAGGCTTTTCCAGATCTGCTCCCATGGACCCTAATTGTGGTTTGGAAGCCAATTGTTCCTTGGCAGCGTTGCCATGGATCTCACTCAGAGATTCAGCAACACATTCTCCACCAGCTTACAGAAAATACCAATATCTGCAGCTCACCCACAGCTCTCTTATACCACAATTTGGAAGTTATCCATATTAGATTCTGCCCATTATACTGACAGGGAGGGTGGACTGCTGTGCCACATGAGACTAAGTTCTTGTAGCTGTACCTGAAATTACATTTTTATAACCAAAAGTGCCTAAACACAAATTCATACATAAATATGCAGGAGGAATTAAGATTTTCCAGGCATTTGCAAAGCCACTGGGATCAAACTGATGTCCCCACCAAGGGAGACTTCATGGGTATCTGTTATGGAACATCTAACCAGGAAATCAGGAAGCCTCCTTTAAAGAACTAGATGAAACTTCACAACTCCAGGTTAACATGGGTACTTTAACCACCCTCAGCATCTGCTGGAAAGGCAGTTCAGCAGGGCACTAGCAATCCTAGAGATTTCTGGAGGATGGTTGGAATGTACTGCACAAGAGACTTTTCACTGGCACTGCTGCTCACACCTCAGTAAGAACATGATGACCCAGGGTAACTGTTTTGTCCCAACCCAAGCCATTCTGTGACTGGCACAGTAGGGCAAAGGAAATGAGGGAGGCAGAATAACAGTGGAGCAGCTTTGGCAAAAATAAGGTTCTGCAGCATCAACATGGAAATCAGAATCAAGCACCTTCAATTGCCAATATTTTTGATTACTGCTACAATAATGACAGAAAAGTGCTTACTGGATATGAAAAGCCCCTGTTCCACTGGCTCTTCTACTGCACTGAAGCATCTCACTTTAAACTTGTATGCCATAGAGAAATATATTTCTGTTTGCTTTACTCTTTGGGTTTTTTTAAAGTATGGGGAAGCCTTCTAAATTATGTATTTCTTTTCTTCTGTATGAATGCACTCTCAAGCTATGGGAGGACTCTCCTGATAAAGTACTACTAGCTAATATGGATAAATAATTGGATAGTACTTGGGGTGATGGGAAAATGGTATAGCCTCATTCACCAGGGTGAAGGAGGAACATTATTTTCATGCTTTGCTCCAATTAATTTTGAAATCTTCTCTTACCATTCTTCAGTGATGGAGATCACGAGACTCCCAACAAGCACCCCAACTCTGTCAGCTGTGTGGACTTCAGACAATAAAGAAAGTTATGTAAATTTTTTGGTAAAAATCATAATGTTCTTTAATGATTTAAAAAAAAAATTAACCTTTTCCAATAATGCTTGACCAGCATGAATAATTGGATGAATTATTGGCATTATTACTAAAAAAAGTCACAGAAAAATTATATTTTTTTCCCTCTGCCCAGTTGGTCATATTTAGGTAAACAGTAAAATAATGAATAAAAAACCCCTTGGACTCAATAGCAAAATCCTGGACTGGAATCTGAGTTTCATGACCATTATTTTACATGTGAGACAAAAGTCTTAGATTCTAGATTTCAGTTGTGCTAAAATACTCAAGGAATCTTTATTCTACACACACTGAAAGAATGTAAGAGAATATTGCCATTGTAATGGTTTGCTTTAACACGCCACAGAGATTATTATAAATAGATATATTTTATTACAGGAATTTTTTGGGAATACCAGGAAACATACAAACGGGTGGAACACACAAACATTAATTTGGACTGCTATTTGGAAACCAGGAGCCTAGAACTCTGGTTGGATTTTTTGTGTGTGTTCTTAGCACCTTTTCCTTTGGCTATACCTGTTAACAACAAAGAAGTTTCACTTTTAGGAAGACAGTGGAATTTGGCTGCTCAAAGGCAAATTTTTGGCTGGACATTTTAAAAGCTTTTTTTACATTTCACATATTTGATTTTAAAGGGCAATCTGACTGTGAATAAACCTTTTGGTGAGAAAGTGGCTTTAACACACAGCTTTGACTTTAGCATTATTCCATAGTTTCATTCCTGCTTAAGAGTTCAACAGAGCAGGCGATAATTTATAGTAAATTACACTTAAGACTACAAAATTCTGACAGTTTTACTCCTGTGTTGTTCAATGCACAAAGTGACCTTATCATGAGGCTGTTGACCCAGCACTCTTGGGAAGTACAGCAGATTTTTCTCAGGTAATGCATGGCCTCACTCAGCAGAACAGGGCAGGCTTGCTCTAAAAAAGGGCAGCACAACAACCCCATGTTCCTGTTACCCAAACTAATGCTACACAAATGAAGAAATGAGAAAGACCCATCAGTTGAAATAAATATTGGAAGAAAATTCTACCATGTATTTGTCCACTACAACTAATATTTGCACCAAAACTGTATCATATAGCAGAATGACTACTCCTTAATCAAAACCATAATTAGCTGTGTATTTCAAAAATCTATTTTTCATATCATTGTGAGCATGAACTCTGATTGCCATGGACTGGGATACACATGCACTCTCACAAAGGGATACCTTGTTGTCTCCTGTGCCACTGCTCAAAAACCCCAGACTGTTGCCGGATGCTAAAAGCAGACTCCATGGCTTGTAGTAATCATAGTAGAGCCACATGAAAGACCATACAATGAAACAGAAACACAATTTTAAAAAAGCACAGATGATTTAACAATATTAGTCCCTTTATAAGTAGTTAATGGAGTAAATTCCCCATTGAAAACAAAAAGTATTAGATACATAGATTTTAATTAATTTATAAAATATTTTTAAATTACTTAACAAGAAAGTCCATCCTCCCTAAATGTGTATTGAAAATACAAATATGCACAACCAATGAGAAAACGGAACTAATAAAATGAAAATTAAATTTTTTAAAAAAGAAAGAAAATAAAATTATAGAAAAATTGAAATATAAAAGAGCTTCTGTATCCAGCTGAAGACTTCACAATGAAATTAGGACAATCCTACACTAATGGTACAGTCACTGAAAGATTTTTTTCTTTCTTCTTTTCAGGAAACCCTGTATGAAATGCTGAGATCTGGAAACATAGCGCTGGCTACAGTGGCTGTTCTTAACCCTACCAGGAGAGTTATGAAATTTGAAGCAGCAACCTTTGTGTTACTCTAATTTACATTTCAATTCCCAGCTATCTCCTACAACAAAACTATGCAATAGTCTACCTTCAAGACTAAATCATAAAAACGTTTACAACTACCATGACCATAGACAGGTGAAAAGTGGGCTAGAAGCTAATCCATGCTTCAGACTTGCTCTTTTGGGGTGACTGTGACACTGGGCAGACACAAACAGCCTCATCATCCTGCAATTTCTGTTAATACACCCAATGTTTCCCTGAGTAATGTGATGAACAGACTGCAACCCTCATTGCCCACCCCCCTGAACTGCTGGGGGAAAAAGCAAAGAAAGTTGGGACAGAAGTTGAGCCTGTGAAGAAGGGAGGGCAGGGGAAAGGTGTTTTTAGGATTTGTTTTTATTTCTCATTACCCTATTCTGATTTGATTGGTGATAAACTCAGCTCATTTCCTCAAGTCCCCTCTGTTTTGCCCCTGACTGTAATAGGTGAATGAGATCTCCCTGGTCTTATGCCAACCCATGAGACTTTTATTCTATTTTCTCTCCCCTGCGCAGATGAGGAGATAGAGCGAATTTGGTGGGCACACAGCATCCAGCCAGGGTAAACCCACCACAGGTATGCGCAACACACTCAGATTATTGAAAGCTCTAGAGATATAAATATTAAATAATTTCTCCAAGTCCTAATATGTACTACTTAGAGCATATATTAGATTTGTGAACTTTGACTAGCTCTATACTCCTGGATTAAATTAGGCTCCTTACTGAATGTGCACTTTCCTACAGCAGAAGGATCCTACACTACTAAATGCCTTTGAGAAAAAAAGAAATTTCCTACTGAATGAGAAGCTTAGAATATCTTAAGCCTTTCAGTGAGGATACACTAGTAATGGAAATAGAGTTTGCTTTTGAAAGTACTATTCCAGAAGGTGAACTGATTTCAAAAGCAGTAGGAAACTGAAACACCCTAAAACATTTTTTTTCCTCCTCCTGTCACCATCACTATAGTTTACCGCAGCTTAAGTATTCTGTAGAGCAAATGTATCAGTGTATTATCAGTGTACAATGGAGACCCCAGATGTGGAAGTCCAAGTTCCAAACGAGTAACCTGAAATAAATCATGGCAGAGGCAAGATAGGTATTGTACCTTGAAGAGATACATCTAACACTGAGCATAGCACTGTGAAGATTCCCCCAGGATTTACTCTGTTTCCGAACACTCCTCTGTGATTTGGATAAAAAGATGACAGGGTGTTTCTTCGGAGACTTCACATCACCTCAAAAAAATGCTGTCGGCACCTAACCTCACAGCATAGAATGCCAGACATTTTCCAATCTGTTCCTCTGAAGCTCTTTGTCATCAGATAATTAGCACCCTATATTCAATTGGAAATTCAATTTTCATCCCTAGAGCTAAAAACCTATCAGGTTATAAAAACCAACTCATTGCTTCAAGAACACCGCTGCAAGTGACTTACCAATCGCAGACAATTAGTGCTACTCACCAAGATGAACTGCTAACACTTCTTCAGTACAAAACATTACTGGAGAGCCATTCCAGAATAACCTCTGCACGTGGACATTTGTGTTTAGAAGAAAGCGTACATTAATTCTGGAAGAATTACTCTTTTCAAACATAACATACAGAAGAAAGGGAAGAATATCTAACAAATATGAATCATTCCTTCATGGGACAAGGATGGATAACATACAGTCACCCACCATGACCTGCCCTAAGAGCAGTCAGGCATGTTTCTGGACAGTTGCCAGCTTCTTAGCCTTCCTCCAGGACTTTCACAGTGTTTGGTAATTCTTGCCTTTCCACAAAGACACAGAATTTGTCTTGTGTTGAGCACTGATGGACACTCAACAGTGATCTGTTGCTTTTAGCTTTTTTTCATATAATACCTAATGAAATTATTTGAATATGGTTAAGTTGGAAGAAGTTTGCATGGGTTTATCACTACACTCTGTGCATAATGAAAAAGTGACAGTAAAAAAACCAAGCTACATCAGTTTTTAAATCACCAGCAGAAAGAAGCAGCTTCCCAAAATAAAATTACTTGAAAGAGAATGCAATTCTATGTAAGTAAAAAACTCAAGTAAACACAATTTTCCCACATCCTTCCAAAAGTCTGTTGAAAATCATGTAGAGGGGTAGGAAGCAGAAACTTTAAAGATTCTTCAAAGATCCATGTGTCCTTCTGAATCCTATACCCATTACGGGAAGCTTTCCTAGTGAAAGGAGACACCTGCTTTTCCTTAGTGCACAGCTCCCCTATGGGCCATGAATAATCTGATACATTTCAGCAGTGGTTTTCATCCTCCTGAATCCAGTGGTAATCCTATTTAAAATACAGAATGGATTTTCCGAGGTAATGAATTATCTGTCATTAACATAAGATTTTTTTAACAAGTTTGGCTTTACAAAATTAAGTACAGCTTTCTAAATACCTGGATAATTGGTCTGTTGTATTTTGATATCCTGCTTTCTCAGACTGACATCAGATTGAACACTACTCAGACAAGGCAAAATAATATCCTGCACTCTAAAGATGATGTTTATATTTAATTTGTTCACATTGTTACATGTTGAACCAAACATTTAGAAACAGCCAAGAAACTAAAACTTTGGGTTGAAAGCTGACCTACATTGTATATTTAGCACTTGAACAATCATCTGTTTCCCAGGTCCAAAAATCCAAGTTTAGAAGAAATATATATTATTAAGAACCACTTTCAGAGGTTTAAACCAAGTGGTTCTGTTCAAGTTTGCTTATGTGAGCGATACTAAACTTAAAATGGCAATCCTCAGTAAGCCAATGATGTTTTTGCTTTCTTGCTTTTCTTCTAGCTTCAGGAATATTACAATCTCTGCTGTGCAGGTTTGTATAACACTTATACATGCTTGATCACAAAAATAGATGCTCTGAATATAAGGAAGTACAAAAAAGTGAAAACGCAAGTCAATGTGATGATCTCACCAAAACTGAACATTTTTAGCATGAATCTAGCGAAGCCAAGTGTCTTGGTTTTGAAAGACAAGTGCCTGCCAAGGAAGGCAGGAGCTTCTCTTGGAATAGAAAATGTAAACCCCCTCCCCTCAAATTATTAAAAGGGGCTCTCAGGCAGAAATATGAGGATAGGAATAACAGTTCTTTAATATGTATAAACAAAATAAAGTAAAACAAAAACTAACAAACTACAACCTCATAGGAAAATTAGAAAATGCAGTATTGAACAAAAACCAAAACCTGATAGAATACAACCTGACACCCTGTCAGTCAGGGTGTTGGTAGCAGTCCAGTTTGAATGGTGGCTCTAGTAGTGCTCCTGGAGTGACAGATGGTTCTGCTGAAGCAGAGATCCTGTAGAAGGGCGGAGTTTTCCTCCAATGGTCCAGTGGTGATGTTGAAGGGTCTGGTCCTTCCTCTGGGAATCCAGTGGGAGAGAAGGCTGCTCCTCTGGGAATCCAGTAGAAGGCAGATACATGTTCTATCCAAATGCCCAGATTATATCCAGGTGGGAATGCATTGCTCCTCCACCTGGGCAGAGCATCTCACAATGGGCTGATGTTATTCTATGAGTCATGTGCTGGGTCCTTAATGGCCCATTAAGCAGGAATGGCTCTCGGAGGGAGTTATCTATGACTCATAGGGCAAGGCATTAATGGCCCACTAACAGGAGATAGTCCGGGGGAGGAGGCAAGGAAAACACTGCCCCTCCTGGTTTCAACAGTTCATGAAGATGGAGATAGAATACAGACCTTCTGGAATATTTTACATTGTAACCTAGGACACCAAGAAATGCAGTTTGAAAACAAATTATTGCTAATGTTATAATTAGCTTTAGTCTAGCAACTGTCCCTATCTGTCCTATATTAGGGGCAGCACCTCTGCTGCAAGCTTATGCATAACTCTGCATAACTCTGACTGTATTCTGGTATTGTTCTTACAGTACTGGGACTCTTAAGAACAGTACCAGAATACAGTCATGAGCTGCTGTCACACTGCCCCGGTGAGTGATCCAGTCCCAAACGCTACTTGGCACACGGGAGAGCAGCAGCAGCCACAAATTCAGTGGTAAGGCCTTTTATAGCTGTAGCTCAGAGTTTTAAACAGGTTTAAAAAAATTACCTGAAAACTCAATCAGCGGCCCAGAGGTCTATAGAGGGGTTCCCACAAATATACATTATTTACAAATTTAAAAAAAAAAAAATTCCAGTTTTGCAAAGCTTTTTGCAAAGTCTGTTTGACGAGTTTATTTCAGTATTATTTTACATGACTGTGCTCATTTCAACCACACTGAACAGATAATGAAAATCTCTCAATATCATTGCCTTTCAGCTATAGTTCTAGTTGAAATATTAAGCTATCACATAACAGTGGCAGCTCTCCAAGCATGGGAAAAGAATGTTTTGCACCTGTTTACACATGTATTTAGGCATTATTCATCATTACCTTGACTCTACATCTGATTATATACATTCATGCAAGACTCACATTCCTTTATGCCTGCTTCAATACCCTCTTACAGTCTGAGGTCTTCACGTGGTAAATGACAGGGAATCCCCAGAGGACCTTGCTAATTTGCTTTCCTGCATTGGTGTGGTGGGTTGATCCTGGCTGGATACCAGGTGCCCACCAAATCTGCTCTATCACTCTCCTCCTCATCTGGACAGGGGAGAGAAAATGCAATACAAAATAAAATTTAAGGTTTGCCATCTGAAAGGCAGGAAGAGATCACTCACCCATTGCCCTCACAGGCAAAACAGACAGGACTTCGGGAAATGAGGTGAATTTATCACCAATCACATGAGAGTAGGACACTGCAGCATCCCCACAACCAAGACGTTGTCATGCAAACCTACTCTTCTTGTGATTTAAAGAACCCTTAATATGCCTTCATTTAACATTTCTTTGAAGATCTTTGAAGCCACCCATCTGCTGACCTACACCAAACACACATAAACTTACTTCTCTTAGCTGCCCCTTTCCAACAGAAACCTCATCCCTGAAGATTGTCTTCTGCTTCTGATCTTACTCCTCTGTGTCACTAACTTACACAAGCATCGTTCCAAGTACAGGCATGAAAGCCAAGGATGGTTTTACTTCTACCAACACTGACCAATCCCTCTTCTCATTTTTAGTATCACAATTGCTATAGGACTTCGAATCAGGCTTGAGCTGTTTTGACAGGGTTATGCAACTTGGGAATTGAAATCAAAAGTACAGACCAAACATGGTGACATAGAGCCTCAACATGATATAAGGAACTACTGGGAAAATTTAAAACTGATAGTTTGTATGCTAAGCTTTGTCCAAAATATTGACATCATTGCTAAAACAGAAAAAAATATGGGAGGTTATTTGAGGAGCAAATTGGACGATAAGGAAAATGTAGGAATTTCACCACCCCAAGATTCTGATTGATTCCAGTCAGTATTTACCAGCTATGATCAATCTATTTTCCCTAATTTGTCAGACTGTCTCCTGTTCTTAAGGGAAGTGCTAAGAAAAAAACCTAAATAATTTCTAGAGGAATAGGTCTTGAAAATGTTTTGCCCACACTCATCTGTATAAACTGCACATTTGCTAGATGCCTGCAGTTAGATTTTCTTGGCATGAATAGTCCTTTGGGTGTGACTGTACCTTGTTTACCCTCCCTATTGCTCTATAAGGATAGCAGAGCTTTACTGCACTTCAGGACGGTTGACCGATAGGTTGTTTTGTTTTTAACAAGACAGACTTATTTTAGACTTCAGAGTTTTTAACCTACCTTTCTTCAGCTAGTTGGGATGATGGGGCAGGGTGGGTGACAGAGCAAAAATCATTGCAAACATACACAAATCTACTTTGAAGGTATATACATGTTTCATCATAAATGACATTTATTCCCCACAGACTCTCATCTATGGGATTCAAAGGCATTCTACATTGAGCTTCAGACAAAACAGTGCAATTTGAAGACTGAAAAGAGCAGACTTGAAATCCTTTCTACAGTTATGCATCAACAGGTGAAAATTTCATGCATAAATCTGATTCTAAACAGCAACACCCAACAAACTCCAAGGAACTGCTGAAGGGAAGCAGCATGGACTGTCTGAGCCTCAGAGTAAAAGGACTTTAACATGTTACTTGTTATTTGATAGTTAGTCTTAATAAAGTTAGAAGAGTCTGAAACAGATGAAGGCTGACTTAATAAAGACAGCATTGGTAAAACGTTACTTTTATGGAGTAGGCAAAAGACATGGAGGGCGTGAAAAAGTTCTAGGAAGAAAATGAAAATCAGTTTTTCTCTACACTGCAATACAAAAATCTTTCCACACAGCAGGCACAAAAATAAATAAATAAACAGGGGCTTTGAAGAGGTCAAGGGGCATGGGGGGGGGAAGATAAATCATTTGGTTACATTGAAAGCCTAAAACTATCTTTTACAGAAACTTGAGAATATACCTAAATCTTATCACAATATAGGATATGAGATATTTTCCACAAGATCCTTTCCTCAATGTCTCTTCCATTTAAGCATTTGAGGCAATAGCCATATAGAAGACTCTACTGATGTAATAGTGTAAAAATCCCAGCAGTGATGCAAGAGTCCTCAGAGGCTGCCAGGCTCTGATGGAGCTGTGGCTTTCCAGAGAGCTGCCACTGGAAGGATTTGGAAAGGACATGGACAGCAGGGACTCTGTCCTATATCTACACTGAGCAGAGGGTGAGAAAACCACCAAACCAGGCTGAATGGAAGACGAGAAGCTGTTCAGTGAACATTTCCTTTAGATGCAGTATGGGACAGAGCCAAAAGAGTGTTCAGTGCTAAAAAGGGATTTAGTACTAGTAAGGAAGAACAGGACCATTAAGGAGATTATCAGACCTGAGGGCAAGGCAACCCATAATATTCTTTCCAGTGAATGAACTTTTTGAACAAGTCACTTAGCCAGTTTATCATCATTATAGACTATTGGTAGGAAAAACACCAACCCAACCCCTAAAATTGACAGTGCTCAACAGTGGGAAAAGTTAACAGGAACACAGCAGGAGACAATCCTGAATGGTAACATCTCCATATCAGCAATTCTCTTTAAGTGATTTTATGAGCCCAGCAGCTGTGCCAAGGCAAACAGGGAAGATGGTAAAACCTAATACAGTTACAGGTGTCTAGCTTTGCTCCAGGCCACACACGAACCACATGGCTGTCACTTACACCCCTTGCCAAGGCCATATGCTTTATCTGAGGTCCCAGCTTGACTCCAGGCTGGCCAAGAGGGGGAAAGCCTCCCCAGTCTGTGTTCTGCTACGCAGAACAGCACAAGAGCCAAAAGAGCCACAGGGGAGAGAGGGAGGTTGCTGCTCTCACTTCTGCTAGTGAAGGCTTTGGCCCGTGACCACTGCTTGCCCTCAAGGGAAAGTTAAAATGCCAGAGTGGGAAGAAACAGGAAGGTTTTGCATTATGCTGTTATTTGCCATGCCAGCAACAGCCAAAACAGATTAGTCGGTGTCCAAATTCACGAGCATATCCTTCAGAGCCAGCTTCCCAGTTGTTCACCATTTATCTACTCATCTCCTCCTAAGAGAGTGTTAACTGTTTTAAACCTTAAGTAAGTCACCCTCAGATTATTTATCTCAATTTCAATTCAAGTGAGTACTACTGGCACGGCTGGTTCCCTGTGGGGGGTTGGGGTGTT
>VXBU01008999.1:22594-33201 GCA_013400315.1 Bombycilla garrulus
ATAATCAGATTACTTCTGATATGTCTTTAAAATGAAGGGCTTTTGATTTAGATGTGATTCAGATAACCCTGATAAGTTGCTAAAGCTCTCAGATATTGCCACTGGAGAAACGGGACACTTCTGAAGGCCATCAGATTCCCAGGACCTGATTTTTGTAGTCAGCCTCTACCTATTGACTGTAGGAAGGGTAAAGATAGGAGGATCTTTATGCTGGAAGAGAANTTTTTTTTTTTTTTTAAAACTTTTTGTCTTTTTTTTTTTTTTTTTTTTTTTTTTTTACATTTCCCCCCTCCACCTGCCTCCTTCTTATTTTTTTTTCCCCAGTCAAGTGATAACTGAGATTCTGTGAACAGATTTAAACATTATCCTGATAAGTTTAGTGTGGATTATTCAGTCACTGTGTGTTTGCTATAAAGAAAGACAAGAGGTGGCATTTATAAATCACAGAATGATTTGCTTTGAAAGGGAACTTAAAGATCATCTGTTTCCAGCCCCCTGCCATGGGCAGGGACACCTGGCACTAGACCAGGTTGCTCAGACCCACATCCAGCCTGGCCTTGATTTCTTTGCCCTAGCTAACACTGAAGGTTAGAAAACATCCCTTAGAAACAATGTATGAAAAGCTGCAACTCTAAAGAGCAGTCCCTCAGGATGAATGTGCAAAATGGGCTCAAAGAAACTTCATTTAAAAGTATTTCTTTCCAGTGCTTAATTAGTTCAAATATTGAATTAATTTTTAGACTTATTTTAGCAGGGAAGCATAATCTTGGTCTGATACACAACTACTGCTTAGGTATGCTGACCTCTCTCCCCCATCTTGATATTCCCAAACCTGATGCAAAGAAGGAACAGGAATGTTTACTGGGGATGGGGGAAATGTACACGGCTGTACATTGTGCACTCTCAGCATTGTGCCGTGTTTCTCGATAGGAGTGAGCAGGGCATAGTTCACTGTGGAGCACTGTGCAAAAGACAAAGGTTCCCTAGTGAGAAATTTGAGAGAATGGAACAAACACCAGGTTTGGTGCCCAAGTCAAATGATGGATTTTTGTACAACCCCTCTTTCCCATCCTGTCTCAGTTAGGTAAATATTTCATCAGATGAAAATAAAATACTACTAAAATAATGTTCTGGACAGCTACAACTCTGTGAGAGAAGATGAAAGAAAAAAAGGAGTCATACCAAGCAAATGTCAGTTATGTCACTTAATTCATTACTGCCTTAAATGAAGGCAAATGGATGGCACTGGGGGCATTAAAACAACTAGCCTCCATAATGAGAGCTGAATTGCAGCTTCTAAGAGCTTCTTTATACCCTTACATGCATAAAAATAAATGCACACATATATATATATATATATATATCTGCAAAGATGTTTACATATATTTAAGTGTAAGCATTTGAACCATCAATGTATCTATACAGATCCATAGCTATATATATATATGTATATTTGTTTGCATATGTTTATGCATAAATAGATGTTTAATTTCTTAAAGTGTGATTTTACTCCTGTTTTTACAGTACTGTTGGTAGAATCAATCAGGAGGGAACAAATCTACTATAAGAAAATTTGCATTAAAATTAAATTATTATGTTGAAAAAAGAGAAAATATTAAGGAGAACAGACAGGGAGAGAAAGAAAGATAAAAAAAAAAGAGGAAAAGAAGAAACAACAAGTGTGAGATGAAGGTATGCATTTTAGGGTGACTGCATTCTCAGAGAATAAGAGCTTTATCTTGATTTCTAGCTCTCCTTCTAACAATAAGGGATAGCATCTCAGAAAATGGAACTTCTTTTTTCTTTTTGCTGACCTACTAAAAAAAAATAAAACACAGTACAAAAAAAAAATCTCCATTGCTGAGATATTTCCTTTTTCTTACCTTTCTGCTGATAAGAACTCTCAGTGTTTCTGGATAAGAAGATATACTTTATTATCTCCTGCAAAGATATAAGAGAAGAGAGCGAAAAAAACAATGCCTTTTGTTAGAAAGGAAAGCAAGTGCAATTTGAAGAGCGATTGTAATAGACAGTATTGCTGAAGGCAAACAGAAGCTAAGAAGTAAGCATTTTAGAATATTATCCTTCCTTAACATTTTGATAAAGTTCCTGAAAATGGGAGCCACTTTTGCCTCTGCAGCACTTTAATTTCCTATAATCATCTCTGATGGAACAGATGATACACACAGAGTTACCCCAGGTATTGTTAAAGTGGGGACTGAATTACTTTTATACTATCACTAAATGATTGAAAAAAGGAAACAAAACACGTTTTCAGGATCACTCTGCTTCCATGCTGCAAGCCCAGCATAGTGATGCTCTCACTAATTCTGTTTAAACTGCATTCCAGAAGTATTCACAAGTCAATTTTTTTTAAGCTATTAAAAAGAATGTACAAGCAACATAGTGTGGAAAGCAGAGGCAATGTTCATTATCAGGCCCAGAAGAAAAGGATGCGTTGAAGAGAAAAAACCCACAAACTACAGGACTTTGAGGAATTTGCTAGTTATCTTTTCCACTTGGGTGACTTTAGGCTTCACTACTAAATTGAAACACCATTTTCTGAACAATAATACTATACATTTTTTTGACATCACAAAAGAATGCTTTTAAGGCATAAAAAATGTATTTCCCTTATGTAATCAAAAACAAAACTCTATAAATTATAATGCTGTGTACAGTCCAATTCCTCCATTCAATGCATTTAAATGGTATGTGCTGATTAAGCTCTTAGTCATTTATGTTAAATGTCTAATGAAAAGCTCTTTGAATCTGGTTTAACCCATATTAAATGCCCTAGTGGTGCCCCTGGAATTAAACAAAAAAAAAAAAGAAGAAAATTAATCCTATTCTTTGTTCCCTTTATACATTTTAATAAATTATACTGCATCTTCCTAATGCATTTATGTCTCAGACAAAATGCCAAATGGTCTGATCCTTTCAACAAAAAGCCAGGGAACAAATTTGCACATTAAAATGTAGAGTGATTCAACAATTCAAGGCGTAGTGTTTTCCAAAAGATGATGTGTTTTCTATGTTTCTTAATAAATCTGCATGATGATTTCTGCTTTTTTGTGTAAGCAGGCTCTGTTGAAAATTTGCTGAGTTGATACTTTCTTCTTTCCTTTCACTTTCAACAGCTTAACAGAATAAACATAGTTTTCAAAATGCACTGGATCCCACAGAATAATATGTCATACAAGGTGTTCAATAAGCTGGCAGTAAAGAGAACCATAGGTAGTCCAAGTAAATTCAGAATAGTCAAAGTGTCCTCTTCATGTCTCATTTACATAGATTCTAGAGATTCAGCACTGGAAACGAAATCCAGGGTTTATCTACAACACTTTTAGGTCCAAGCTCAATTCACTTGGCCAGAGAACTCTTAAGTGATGCTTATCAAATTTGTTTTTAAAAACTTTTTAGGGGCAGACATTCCTCAGTCTCAATGAGACATCATTTTCTTTCTCTTTTATCTTAAAAAAAAAAAAATCCAGTAGATTTCCATTACCATCTCTGTTATACAGAGCAATTTTTTCCAGTTGCAGAATGAGCTGACTGCTTCTTGCTCTTTCCCCAAGAACATAAAAAGTAGTCAGTTAATATAGTATGCAACTTCTTCATATGTTTCTTTATCTGAAAATGGTCTCCTCATTTTGGCTCCACAGTTATAAGACATGCAATTTTTTTCAACAACCAAAACTTTAACGCTGAGAGTATTGGGATACAAATTTAAAATCTAGTCAAGGATAAGTTCCTCTACATTTTAAGCAGACTTTAATCAGAATAATATCAACAACAACAACAACNCCTATTCTTTGTTCCCTTTATACATTTTAATAAATTATACTGCATCTTCCTAATGCATTTATGTCTCAGACAAAATGCCAAATGGTCTGATCCTTTCAACAAAAAGCCAGGGAACAAATTTGCACATTAAAATGTAGAGTGATTCAACAATTCAAGGCGTAGTGTTTTCCAAAAGATGATGTGTTTTCTATGTTTCTTAATAAATCTGCATGATGATTTCTGCTTTTTTGTGTAAGCAGGCTCTGTTGAAAATTTGCTGAGTTGATACTTTCTTCTTTCCTTTCACTTTCAACAGCTTAACAGAATAAACATAGTTTTCAAAATGCACTGGATCCCACAGAATAATATGTCATACAAGGTGTTCAATAAGCTGGCAGTAAAGAGAACCATAGGTAGTCCAAGTAAATTCAGAATAGTCAAAGTGTCCTCTTCATGTCTCATTTACATAGATTCTAGAGATTCAGCACTGGAAACGAAATCCAGGGTTTATCTACAACACTTTTAGGTCCAAGCTCAATTCACTTGGCCAGAGAACTCTTAAGTGATGCTTATCAAATTTGTTTTTAAAAACTTTTTAGGGGCAGACATTCCTCAGTCTCAATGAGACATCATTTTCTTTCTCTTTTATCTTAAAAAAAAAAAAATCCAGTAGATTTCCATTACCATCTCTGTTATACAGAGCAATTTTTTCCAGTTGCAGAATGAGCTGACTGCTTCTTGCTCTTTCCCCAAGAACATAAAAAGTAGTCAGTTAATATAGTATGCAACTTCTTCATATGTTTCTTTATCTGAAAATGGTCTCCTCATTTTGGCTCCACAGTTATAAGACATGCAATTTTTTTCAACAACCAAAACTTTAACGCTGAGAGTATTGGGATACAAATTTAAAATCTAGTCAAGGATAAGTTCCTCTACATTTTAAGCAGACTTTAATCAGAATAATATCAACAACAACAACAACAATACTAATCTAAATACCTTTAAAAGAAAACTAATTAAGGAACAGAAATGCATATGTTAAAAGAATTCAAGATATGGGACATAGAGTGTAACTAATGATTAGTTACATGTATGTGGAGAAGTACATAAAGGAAAGAAATATATTATGCAAGTATGCTCTTTTTCGCTCTGATTACTAAAACATTCCTTTAAATATTCCCAGGACTTGCCTGGAATAAGAAAAATCTGTATCTATAAATTTTGACTGACAGTCTTCAAAGAGACTTTTAAATTGAAATACACTTACCACTGCAGGGTTTCTGTTTCTTCATTTAAAGAAAAAAATATTTATTTGCTTTGTATCCAGTACTGGTCTAAAATGGAAAACACTAACATTATTTAATATGACTCCGGTACTGAGTCTTCTGGAAAATGAAGAAATACAGTCATAATGAATGGTAAAAAACAGCTAGATACTGTGGCTTTTAGAATTGTGGACTTTAGCTGATTTATGATAGGTGGGTGGCTCCTGAAGAACTCATGGCCTAAAGGTCAATGGCTCCTTCCCTGGAGGGAAGATGCTACTTTTTTTCTAGATTTTTATCCAGAAACGCTCAGTAGTTGAAGTCTCCTATTTCTGTGTCTTAAAGACAGTCTTGAAGTCACAATAGCTTACTCCTAAATATATTATGTGCTCAGTAATAACGGTCACATTTCTTGAAATTCGTGGTATTCTTGCTATGGAATCAGGACTTTGAGACTCCTCAAGCTCTTGAAGAAAATAACCTCAAAATTTTTTTAATCTAAACTTCTTTTTTTTGTATGAGGAAGGCTGGATCCTGGAAGGTCTTCTAGACTTGCAAGCTTTTCACTGAAAAGAGTAGATAGAAACAGTGACAGCTATAGTCTTATTTATGTCAGTTTAAATTTATGCTGTTGTGATCCCTGAAGACCCACACCTTCAAAGTCCCTTTTGCAAACCTGAAAGCCTGAAAATATGATAACTCTGTGTCCAGGGAAAAAAACAAAACAAAAGAAAAAGAAAAAAAAACAAAAACAAAAACCACCACCAACAGAAAACAGACCCTTGGAAATTCAGTATTTCTATCTTCATATCTTCAGATTCCTTTGCTTCCTCATCTGACCAATCAATGCCACATCACCTGTAAATTAAATGAAATACATATACCTCTGATATGAGAAGGTTTGCTTGTCTGTTTTAATACATCATTTCTTACCATGGAAAAATTTTAAATGGCAAAAATGGCAATGTTTAGATATACTTCTGTTTTTTTACTTACTTATAGTGACTCCTTTTGTTCCAAATTTTTAGCTGGTTTTGTTTGAAGAGAAGATAGAGTACATAACCTGATTGAGGATAAGAAAATGAGGTTGTCAGCAGTGGAAAGTTAGGATGTTATACTCTGGGCCAGCTGTACAACATTCCTGCTGGGTACAGTTGTAAACTGTAGTGCATAAAGCTGCAGTCAGTGCTTCTGTGGCCTAATGAAAAAAAAAAAAAAAAAAAAAAAAAAAAAAGGAAATTAAAAAAAAACCAGGGAAACTGTTTATGGATATGAATGGGATATAAGCAAAGGTGCTCTGTGTGTAGAAATTACCTCTTCTTGTTCCATGTTGCCAGTGGTAGAGAATAATAGGGATGAGACTGCTAAGGAGTGGATGAAAAAATAAAGGAACACTCTCTCCCTGTGCTGTACATTCTACCTTACTCATGCAACTATGCTCCAAACCACTGTCACAGGCAGGTGGTACATCCTGAAGATGAATCAGCAGCAGCCCACAAACATCTGAAAACACCTGGCACAAGCTTCCCCGATTTGTATTTCCCAGCTCTCTAGTCAAGTAACAACTCAGTAGCATGTTGAGAGTGCAAGGTCCAGTCAACTGCAGAGGTTTCACATAGAGAAAGAAAGTGGGCAATATAATCTTGTGGTTTTGTAATAGGTCTCCTCACTTCAGATCTGTCTGATTATTCATCCACAGTCATGCTCTGTACTTTCCTTGTGCCATATTACAATTGCCTTCCATAGGGCATCACTCACCTTTTCATCCACAGCCATAAAATAAACGATTTGGGCTGAAGTGTTCTGTTGGGCACAGAACAGATGGTACTAGCCACAGAAAAAACCAGCAACACCTGGTTTCAGATACTCAGGCAGCAAATTCCCTGCCCCCAAAGCCATGGCTCATTATTCAGTCCAGATAATGGACAATTCAGACAAACTTTAGCTATTTAAATCTCAGTTTCTGAAACCAACCAGACTCTCCAATTCCCTCTGCAGATCCAGCTTTGCCTTGGCTACATCTGTCCACAACTGTTCTCTGGATGGACTTTTCCATATATATGAAATCCTTTCCTAGTAACAAATATATGCGTCTGTAGCTGTTTCAAGCTGTTTTCTGTGTAATAGTCCCAGCAGCTGTTTTCACTTCAGTGGTCTCCTGTTGAGCTGTTATTTAAAAAAGTTATTCTCCAGTTTCTTATCTTCATTCATTAGACCTGTCATCTTCAGAATCAAGTTTTAGATTTTGCTTTTCTCATACCCATTATTTTACAATACTGCGGAACATATTGTGTTTACCTTTAATTCCTCTACAGCCATTGGTATGATATGTTTACTCATAATGCTTAAGCTGTTGTTTGAGGAGAAACTCTAGAAAGCAGAGAATGACCACAAAACACCTTTTTGAGGGGGGGCTTTAGGCTTTACAGATATGGTCTGATTTCCTTGTACTGCAGGTTTCTTCATTATGTCAAACTTCATCATCAAAATCCCAACTTTCTGTTCAGACTCATGGGAAATAGTAGGTAATACAGAAATCCTAAGATTCAGAAATGTAGGTCACATTCATAACTAGAAACTAAATCTCTCCCTGTTTGAAATCTGGGCCTACCTCTTGTGCTGCAAAGCGTTTAGGAACAGCAACGTTCTCTCCACATTTCTGAACTTTATAATTGGCATGTTTTTATTTGCACCCTCAAAATAAACCATCAATAAAAGAAACATATTTGTTTTCCTGGACCCTTAAAAGTGAAAAGAATCACATTGATTTAATGTCCCAGCCCTTCTCATTAGGGCCTCCATGAAGTTTGGGCATCTTTCCTAATCAATGAACTTATGGGGAAAAATCTGTGTCAATGCCTGCCTGCTTCTTGCAAACATAATCAGAAAAAGCCAGCAGCAATTCTCAGGGGTAAGTTAGTCCAATCATACCTTAACATATGGCCATTTCACCTTCCTCCAGCACATCTATTTCCACAGAAAGAAAGAAGTGTCTGTATGGCTCCATACTTAATAAGGGAACTGCCTTCCTTCAGTGCACTCTCTGGGCACGCTTGAAAGACATTAAAGAATCAGAAAGCCTCAAACAAAACGATATCTGAACTGAATGCTGTCTCTGCAGCTGCTTGGTGTGTTACACACCCATGTAATGGGATCCCAGACTGCATTATGTCGGTACCTGGGCGGGTGACAGTACACAGGTCCCACTCTGTGCTTTTATAACCTCTGAGGTGAATTTAGGGAAGTTTCTTGCTCTCTGGCAACTTCTTTCAGCAGCAGACCAGCAAATCTACATAAGGTCTTCAAGGTCTCAGACGGCATATGATTATTTTGCAGTCAAGCAAACTGATGCTGAGTGATTTGCCAAATGTCAGAAAGAGAAATGTTTATAGGACTCACGAGACCTTACTCCCAGTCTGGAGGTCTACTCGTTAATGACACTCCTTTCTTTGGCAATTCTTCATGAAGCTGGTATGATTCATCCACCACCTGCTGTATAATATAGCTAGCCATGACATCTTGCAGCAAGATTTACTCCTAGGTGCTACATGCCGATGACAGTTTGTAATTAAGGGGACTGCTTTTTTCTTCCGTTTCTCCCCTAAAATTAATTATTTCATTCTACAGACCTTAATGATTTTCATTTGCTCTTAATTAGATAATTAAACTATGGGTTCAGATCATAACATGCTGCATTAATGATATCCATTTAATCAAAATGTCCGTTTGTTTTTGTTATATTTTTCTTAGTAAGAGGTGTTTAAAGAAATTCTATGTTAGCTTATTTTTTCTTCCTCTTGGCCTTTTGTTATTTATTGTGTACAGATATAAACCCCAGAAAATGTTAAGATGATGATAATAATAACACCAGCTGCTACATTTCTTTTTTTTTTAGATAACAAATCCATCATATGTAAATTTATTGGCACTATACTTGCATAACAGAAATGGAATGATCATATATTCAACATTTTTTAAATTTTGTAGTTATCACAGTCCGTCTAGTATGGATAACACTTTTCAGAATATGTTAAGGGAGATTCTTGTGAGATTCCTGTTTCTGAATCCATAGAGAGTGAGAAATAAAGGTAACTAAAAAAAGTAATCTTTTAAAATCCTGTTTTATATATTTGCAAAAAAATTTCCATTTATAACAAAACTGGACTCTTCTGTAGAATCTACTGATTTTTTTTCTTCAGTTTCCATTAAGGTTTAATGGCAGTCAGATATTTAACTCAAGACAAAAGCAATATAAGTTGTGTTATTGTCCATGATATTGCAAAAGTTTCTTTCCCACTACATATTTTTTAGGATTATTTTCCTTTTATTTTATTTTCCATTCTTACAATGCAGGAGAGCAGAATTAGTACTTAATTTTTCAAAAGACAAAACTGCAAATGATGAACCCAATCACGTAGCACGCTAAAACCACAGAGAAAATGAATGGCTACCTGTCCTGCGATTTTCTTTTAAAAGACCTCCCTGGCCTTGCCAGAAATTTGGCAGATAATCATCCTTTAACATGACAACTCCATTAATGAATGCCCCGGCTCTTTCACTTGCTGACTCATAGCAGGATGTCTCCCTTAATGGAATACCAACTGCATCAGCCCTTTTTCTGCTGTTACAATAGATTGAGAAGTTTTCTACAAAATCATGACGTGAATCAAATTAGTGGCAACACTGAAGCTTCTTGGTGAAAACAAAAGGTGAAAACTCATCAGGAGCATTTATTTGGGAGCCTGAATATTTTGGGATCTCTGCAAGAAAATATGTTTTCTTCAAGGCTGTACAAATAAGAATGTTGACACAACTATCCTGTGGATCCTTGCTATGATCATGCAGGAGTTGGAGCACAATGACCCTTGTAAGTCCCTTCCAGCTCAAGATATTCTACGAAACCAAACTTGAATAAATACATCACTGCAACTCACTGGTGCAAGATTAGTGTAGAAAAATGATGCCCAAACAAAGGTACTAAAATTAAAAACATAAGAAAAGCTTAAGAGTTTGGGCAAGGTTTGTTGCCTTCTTGTGGGAACTCGGAAGGAACTCGGAAGGAACTCAGGAAGGAAGGAAGGAACTCAGGAAGGAAGGAAGGAACTCAGGAAGGAACTCAGGAAGGAAGGAACTCGGAAGGAACTCGGAAGGAACTCGGAAGGAACTCGGAAGGAANAGGAAGGAAGGAAGGAAGGAAGGAAGGATGTTTTTTCTCTCCTACTTGTATTTTGATAGTTAATTATACATCTCCTGCCACTCAATTGGAAGTCTCATCATAGACAGAGAAATAAACATCTTAGCCAAAGATGAGATCATGAATAGCCACAATACATTTTTTTTAATTAAATTAAAGATTACAAAGAAATCTGAAAATAAATTTGTGGTTGGATTTTCAGTAAAGCTGGGGGGAAAAACAAATATGTTCTTCTGTTTTGATTTTGAGCATGGTTGATATAGATATGGCTTCAGTACTCTTCTGCTAGTCTCACAGTATAGTCTCTTCTTGCCACATCATAGAATATAACTCAACACTGTCATTGCTAAGAAAGTTGGGTT
>VXBU01009003.1:2740-66459 GCA_013400315.1 Bombycilla garrulus
GGGTTGGTGGGAGCCCCGGGGGTCGGCGGTAGTGCGGGGCCCGGTGAGTGTTGCTGGGCCCCGGCCGGGCTGCGTCCCGCGGGCGAGGCTGGGCGGTCTGCGGCAGCTCGCTGCGGGGTCGAGCCGCCAGCATGGCCCCGCGGGGCCGGGCGCCGCGCGGGCGGGGGCTCCGAGCCTCGGGCCGGCTGTTGCCAGTGCCGTGCGCGCACCCTGGGCCCGCCCGCCCGCAAGCCGCCGTTGATACCGGTCGCGTTAAATGCAGTTAAAATATAGCTCCTGTGACTGCCAGTAACCTCCTTCCTTTCGCCCTGGGAAAATTATCTTGCTCTGTAGCCGTGCCCTGGAGAGCGAAACCTAGTCACTGTCACCAGTCCCGTGGCGCTGCTATCCGCGCTTCTGCATCTCTGTTAGCAGGCCTTGCAAATAGCTCATTCCCAAAGAGCCGGGGATACCAAGGGGGTTTTGCTCAACGAACTCGGTGATCCTTCATATGAGGTTCACACTGTTGCTTGAAATAGTAGTGTTCACAAATCGTGTGTTATAGCAGCGCGCTGTAGAACTCTGCTCCTGAAAGGAGAAAAGCCATCAGTTCAGTGTGTCACTGAAGATGTTTCTAACGCGTTTTGGCCTGCCACCGTCCTTGGGACGCAGTTCTCGGGACTGAGATCAGGATACCCTTTAAAAAGAGTTGATTTTCATCTGGCAGCTTTCATAACTTCCACCATTTCAACTTAATCATAGGAAATATAAATTTGTTTGATCCGTGGAGTGTTAAGGCAATCAGGGCCCTGCTAATGCTCGTTAATTATCAACCTCAGTTTTGAAGTTTTGAAAAGACAGGGATTAGTACTGAGTTGTTAGTCCACAGTGAGCATAATGGGCAGTAACAGAACTGTGTTAGGAGCAGTGCTTCTCACTTGTCTTTGTCAGGTCTCTTGAGTGAGAGTTTAGAGTTGATGCAGTTCCCGTTTGCAATGATGCAGAAAATATGAGAAGAACATAGTTGCATTTTTGGCTATCAAGTAGTTGTAGAAGGGACTGGTGAAGTTTTTTGTGTGCTGTTTTGTTTTAGAATTACCTGCAAACTTCTGAGGTCATTTGTTGTATTAGCCAAATACTAGTTTTTAGTCAAAACTTCTGAGGTTTGAAGTAATGAGTTTGTGATTATGCAACTTTCCAAAACCTGGCCATAGAGCCCTCCTTTCTAGATGCTGATTTGATTTGTCTACTTCAGAATTGAAACTCGTTAGGGAAAAAAGGGATTTGTGATTGTGGCCACTTGTGGACCGTTTGGCTCCTTTTGCTATTGTAGAGTTGTGAAGATCTTAGAATCATTTAGCTTGGAAAAGACTTTAAAAATTATGTTGTAAGCAAACCAAATATTTTGAGACTGATGCAGCTTAGACCTAGCAATACATAATCCTTTCTTCTGCTTTATTCATGGGTCAGGGAAAGAGCTGCTTTTAAACATGTTGCTTTGCCAAATTAGTTAAAAAATAACTCTTTAGTAAAGGGCTATCCAGCCCATATCTCTGTTGCATGTGTAAATCCTCAGAGTACCTCAAACTGGGTTCTATAAATAGTTGTTGATGTTTGTTAACTTTTACAACACTAGGAGGAATTCTCTGATGTCACAGGAAACAAGGTTGGACTCGTTCACTTTTTGTGGGGAACTGAACTGGGATAGAAAGTTAGACTTCTGCCGTCCTTTTTTTTTTTTTCTTTTTTTTTTCTTTTTTATTAGTGCTTGCTGCATTATCTCAGGTTTTGCTCCAAAGATGAATAAAATACAGAAATGAAATGAAAATAATTTTGAGGGATGGCTCATTCTTAGATTGCCTTTTCTTAAATTCTGTTGCAGTGATGGAGAGGCATCTGAGGCAATGCAGCACTTACCCATTTTCTTTTGTTTGGTCTGCTGTTACACTTTCAAATAAATGGTTGTGCAACTACCTAGTGAGGAAACTATTCATACTTTGTATTCTGTGAAGCTGTGTTCCAGCCTCCTCTCTGTCCAGTAAATCTTTGCATAGAATGCTCAGCCAAATTTTAATGCTCTATGTTGAGTCGGTTATTAGGCTTTCATCTCTTCACTGATTACTGTTTTGCCATCTGCTTCCCCCCTGCATTTCCCACAAATTCTGTTTCCTGAAGCATGCAGGAGAGTTTTCTAAGGGCCTTTTCTCCCTTCTCCCTTCCTGTGCTGTGTGATTTGTCTTGTTTTAGGCTGCTTGTCAGATAACTTATCTCTTAGTCTCTTGGTCTTCTGCTTCAGAACAGAAAATAAATTTGTTGGAGAGTTTACATAGTGTCATATCCTTAAAACTTCCTAGTGGGCCAAGCAATGTGGTTTGTTTTCATTCTGTTGGTTTCTTTTTAATGAACATGCATCAAACTCTACATTACTTAAATTTATGATTAAACACAGAAGAACAATTTTTATTGTTCAACAAAACAGAATTGTGAAGGAAAACAGAAAAGAGTTTTCAGTGAAGAAATAGAGATAGCTGTAGAAAACAGCATAGTCTTACTTGCAGCAAGTGTGGGTTTTTTCTCCAGTCTATGCAGTGTAATTAAAATAGTACAAACACAGAAGTTGCTGATCCTATTCTCTGAACTGTAGTGTGAGCATCTTGGTCAGGTAAATTTCACAATAGACTATGCTGTTAGTGACAATCTTGCATCTATGGCAGATGTACAGTTGGGAGGTGGAGGAGCAGTAGCAGAACGCTTTTTGAGGGAGGTATTTGTATAGTCACTGTTTTCATAGGAAGAGTGAAGCAGTGTAGTTCTTTGCCTAAGCAGTTTTGTGAATTGCTGTGGAAGTTAAAAATACTGTTTCTAAGTGAAATGATTCCTTAGATGATTTCCTGAGTGAACTGCATTTTCTGTTTAGCTTTCTTCCCCCTTCTTAGTATTCTGATGTGGTCGTAATGATGTTGAATTAGTTCATCTTTTCCAGTTTGTTAGACAGCAGTTGCAGTTATCTTCTATTAGAACAGGTGGTTGATAGTAATAAAGTTCAGAAATAAATCTTTTTTAAGACAAAAGAAATTATTGGCACAGTCTTGGTCATTTGTTTTGTTTAGAAAAAAAACCCCAGCCCAACAGAAAACCTGACAGCAACAAAAAATTGTTTTTCCCAAGGCCTTTGGTTCATTTTAGAGGACTGTCTCTGTATTTTGCTTGAGTGATTTCTTTTGCTGTTCTCTTGTGTTTTGGGTAAATGTGATTGTGTGTTTAGCTTCAGCTGGTAAGTAGTTCCCTTCCTTCCCTCTGCTGCCTACATCTCTCCCACTAATACTCATGCTCTGAGTTTAGAGCTGGAGTAATGTTAAGGGCTTTGTAAGGCTCTTGCTTCTCTTGAGAATGTGTGAATAGATATTGAGATGAGTGTGACTTGCATGATTTTTCTAGGTGTTAGAAGATCTAGTAACCAGAAATTAGAAAAAGAGTTATTGACTTCAAAAAGTACTTCATGGTATTGATAAATAGCAGAGGAGATATATTGTTGCTGCCTTGTGGACTAATTCAGACCCTGACTAATTTATAGGAACATCCCCTGCATTGTTTTGGGGATGTTTTTATAAATTTGCTTCTGATGACGGAGGTAGTTTCTCTGCTGGAGAAACTTCATTAGTTTAGATGCAGTAGAAGTACCTCTGTGTAGCTTTGTCTTAAAACATATACTTGTCTATCTTGTGGGAACAGCAAGTTGCATGCTTTTCTGGTGATTTGTCTCATTTTTGTAATTTCAGACCATGGTGGAGCTTGATATTCTGTGGACTGACATTGGCTTTTAAAAGGAAGGCCAATATAGAGTGTTGAATTCTACAAATGACGCAAGTGAAGTGTGGGAAGCAGTGCTCGTAATAGGTCACAGATTAGTAGCAGATATGTTAAAAGTGTTTTATTCTGAGTAACTGGTTCTGGATTGTACACAGTTGAAATCTGAAGCAGTATTTTTGATATATTTGTTATAAAACAATGTTTAATCCCATCTGTACTCTAAAAGAAGGAAGTCTGTTGCAGATGTAATATGTATAGTAGCATAAGAAGCTTCTTGAGAACAGCTGAAACTGTTTGACAGATGGTAGGAGGCATTTGGGAAGTAAGATTTTCACTCTGAGGAAATAGCTTGGACTTCTAATGCTGGGAGAGGAATAAATATACTTAATTTTGTCATTTTTTCACACTCTTAATTGTGCATGAGGTTTCATCTCAGCTTGTTCCCTCAGCATGGGGGACAGCACTTATAATTCATCCACTAAAATGCTACCTCTGTCTCTCAAAAAGTTCTTAAGGTTACAGTGACTTTGACACCATATGAGAATGTGTATATCTGATCTTCTTTTTTTTTGTTTAACTTTCCATTCATCCATTTGAAAGCATTCTCATTGCATCTAAGCTTGAGCTAGTTCATATGCTATCGTATATTCAGCCGTTTCCAGTGCATTCATCCTGTCACCCAGTGTTTGTGTTGCAGTACTGCGGAAGTTGTTAATATGACTATTCAGTTGAGATAAGGAAAACCAGCATATTTCCTTCCAGATGTGGCTGCCCGAGGCACCTGTGATGTGTGGGGATGAGTGGTGGAGAACAGCAGGGTAGGAGGCTGGTTCCTTGTGTGCTGGGGTGCTGGTGCTGCCTGGAGGAGGCAGTTTATGTGCAGTGGAGGTTTTGGCACAACTTGTGAACTTAATGTTGGGTTAGTCAAATATTGCTCTTTAGCACAGAAGAGATAGCTAGGATATTGTTTAGGCATTAAAGCAGTGGGTCTGCATAAACTGCAGTTCGTTGTTTGTCAGCTGTGGGATTCATATACAGCAGCACCATATTGTACTGAGAGAGTGGGCTTCCTGTTGTTCCTCACTGGAGAATAGTCTAAGAGAAGGACTGAAACATACTGGAGTCTGTCTGAAACTCTAAATACATAACAAATACAAAACAAAATATTTAACATGGCTGGAAAAGGTCACCAGTCTCTTTCCTTGCATGACTTTACCTTTCCCTGATACGAGCTCTGTTATAAGGCTTTTTGTGTAATCAGAGCTCTTGTGGTATTTCTTTCGGTACTTTTTCCAATGGAAAGCAATCACAAGAACAAGTTTATTTATGTCTCTGAACCGAACGGAGCCAGTTTAGATCTCCATTTATAGTAGCACAGTTGATTACATAATGCAAGGAAAGTGTTTTGGTCTAAAGAGATGTATTATGGCAATGCATATGACGCAGTCTATGTTACTTGGGCCTGACTTAAGAGTGAACCACTTAGCTTTTTCTTCTCCCTCTGTCCCACACTCACATGTGCAGTGTGGAAATGACGCAGCTCATCTTCTTGATGGGGGCATTTGTTTGTTCTTAGGCAGTTTACCACTGCTGCATCTTCTGCTTTGTAGACAGGCACAGGTAATCATTGTGCTTCCTGTGTCAGAACATGTCAGTTGTGCTGACTTCTTGCCACCTACACCGTGGGTGCTGAACGTGAAACTGCATTTGTGTGCCATACTGAGCACTGGCTCCATAGAGCTAAACTGGGAACTAAATTAGATGTAAATTATAGGAGTGCTGCTCGGTGGAGATGGTTTGAACTCCCAGAACTGCTTTGCTTCTGGCCATGGTCATTTTCAGGTGAACAGTACCTGTGAATTCAACAAAGTGCTCTTTTCCCCAAATAGGTGGATGTATAATTTAATTTTTTTTGTAGAAGTTGAATACTGTAATATGACTAATGCTAGTGTTGTCATTTTTCCACGTCTTGGAAGCTGCTGTACTGTACTTTTTGAGGGACTATTGGACACTCAAGATTACTGGATATTTATGTAAAGAAGACCAAGTAACTTTAAAAAAGGATTTGTATTTTAAGTACTTGAAGCATAATGATTCTATTAATATGTAGTCCATGCATAAATATGGAATAAAGTAGCCAAAGACATCAGATTGGTACCTAAGCAAAGTGTTAGCTGTGTTCTAGTCTAGCAGTTCTAGAAATAGAGGTGTGGTTCTGAGTTGAACATTAACAAGATGAAAATGACAAGACTTGGAAGTGGCACTTCAGTTGCCGCTAAGGAGCTATTGCTCCTCATAGCAAGGAGTGTTTGAGTAATTATGAATGTGTTTAATCCAAGTCTGGAGGAAACAAAGTTTGTCTAGATACAGAGTTAAATACAAAAAAACCCTTAAAAATTATTTTTTGAAGATGTCAAATAACAGCTAGTGTGATTGGGAGGGAAAGCTGCAAAGGAAAAGTTCTGTAGACTTTGGCCACAAATTGGCATCAGCTCAGTGTCAATTCATTGTTTCTAGTAGCTTGTTCTTCTAAACAGTATTGACATGTGGCGATATTGTACACCAGCTAAACTTGGTTAATAGTCTGCACTGTAAACCTGGGCCAAATGGAGGGAAAATTTGGCTTTGACTCATCTCAGTAGATTTGTTACATGTACTATACAACCAACACACATTTATTTTGGGTATTGTATGCCAGACAATAAAATTTTGGAAAAAATGTTAAATACTGCTAGTATGACTGTACAGCTGAGTTACTGATTATGCTGTAGCAGAAGATAATGCAGACATGTTCTCTTCTCTTAATGCTCATTCTTAATGCCCTCTTTCCACTTTGGGAGACAAAAAGAGAGGTCTCTGCAACAGGAGAAGTCATTTAGGTCTTGTATTGGGGAGCCAAATGACGAGGTCTACAGAGGAAAGTTTCTGTATCAATATTAGGTTTTAGACTTGCATATTTACCAGCTCTCTAGATGGCTGATCATGAGTGATTCTCTGAATAAGAAATATGCTGCTCTCCTCTTTTTATTTCCTAAGGGGGAATCTTAAAATGCTTTATTGGATTCTGATTTTTGTCTTTGATAATATACTTTTCTAATTCAGACAATGTCACAAAAGTTATGGTAATATACAGGAGAGAGAGAGGAGGAAGGTTGAGGAATACTGTTAAATTCTTACCTAAAGTAGCAGATAGATTTAGTGTGATTAAACATCTGGCCTTGCTTCTTGTAGCTGATGTCTAACGTACTTAAAGTGAATGTCATGTGCACATTACTAATAGAGGAGTATCTTTTCTGACTTGCTAATCTAATAGCATCTGCTTTGCCAGTTTTGAGGTGGCCTTTTTGCTTGTCTTCTGTCCATTTCTTTCTGTGTAAGTACGATGGTGGGGGCCTCCTTCTGTTAGCTTTATTGAGGAAAAGACATCTGGGATTGCTTTTTCTTGCGAGATACATCATGTCTTCTTTGTCTACAGTTCCAGTTGCATTACCTGTTCCAATTTCACTGGATACTTACCATCTGTCCCCTGCCTTGGTCTCCTACAAAAATCACCATTCAAGTGCTGAAGGGAATTTTCTGTCTGATTTCTTTCTTTCTGTTCTGTCTTTCTTTCTCCAGGCACCATCTGACTAACTGTAGCTTTAGCTGTTTTTCAGGAGATCAAAGTTTTGGAAAAGGGCATGACAATATCCTTTTATTCTCTCCAGATAGATCAGCTACTGTGGAGGACTACTAGCTGGAGGAGGGTTTATTTTTTTCTTTTCCTTAAATGATATGCTTGCCTGTGTTACTTAGACAGTGGTGTGTGCTGACTGGATGTGATACAGCACCTGTGTAGATCTGCTTTGCTGCAAGGACTTGCTGAACCTGTAGAATATATTTTGCATGTATGCATGTATATATTTGCATAGGAAAGAGTGTCCTAGCAATACATTAGATGGAGAGAGCCTCCTGTAAACTGCAAGCTGGCAGTTCTCAATGCAGGACTCCCAGCTAGGTCTTCAGCATAACACAACAGCCAGGGTAGCTGTGACCTGCAGTCCTTCATTTTATCTGCAGACTGCTTTAGAAAGAAAAGTTTTTTTGTATATGTATGTAAAGTGACTTTGCTTATCTATATGATGGGAATTGCAGGTATCTCTGCTTAAATTAGTGTCTCTTAAAAAATCTATATTGAATCTGCAGAATTCATGAAAAGTTAGAATTCTAACACTTAGGGTCTTGCTGGGCTGTCTGTTCTGATCTCTTGGAGGCTGGAAGATTTATGTTACAATACACACGTCCTCTGCTGAAATCACAATTCTGTAATTTCTCATTAGTAGTTAAAATGGACTCTGTGCAGAGAAGCCAATAAGCTAACATTTGGATCTTGATTTGTACACAGAATTGAGGACCCCACACTAAGCTGCCTATGAAGATTTACTGCTTGCTTTACTTTACTTGTTTTTAGAAACAGTACCCTGATTCTAGCTTGCAGACAGGATTGTAGTTAACTGTTATGAACCTGTGCTGCCCCGAAAATGGTCAGGATAAACCTTAATGCAAACAGCTGTATTAAAATACCTGGGATAGAAAGTCATCAGAGGAAAGCATGGACTGGAGGCCTGTGATACTGGCAAGCAGAAAGCATTTCCTCTACAGAAATGACAGTTCCATCTACTTAAATAGCACACAAAATTACTGAACAGAATTGCATTTCTAAAATGCAGTTCTGAAATCAACAAGAATAAATGTTCTTCCTTTGTGAAAAAATCTTTCCTTTGATTAAAAAAAAAAAAAGTCTGCTAAGGCAATGGAGCACTGAGCAGAAAGCTTATACATTGTAATCAAGATAGAATGCTGAACAGAGAGCTATGAGCTGCCCCATAAAGTGAAGGAGAAACTGTGAAAAATAAACTGGAGAGAGTGTACAGATAGATCTGTACCATGTCAGCTACTTTAATTAAATATTAACTATACCCACTTACTGTTGGTGCTTCAAAAAACACTGCTCAATATTCCTCTCCATGCACTAACAACAATATTGTTCTTTGAAGCTCAATAATCGGTTTTTTTCAGTGTCATCAGCTCTGTTTGGTTGTCAGCTTGGAGCAGAGGAACACACTTTCTCTGTAAGTAAACTAGGAACTGGTGTAAGAAAATGAGGACTGGAGTCTGAGAGGGCTTGGGTTTTGGTGGTTTGGTTTTGCTTTCTTTTTAAGTTTGTAGAAGACCTCTACTCTGGTCACTGTCAGATCACATGTTACAAGTTGTGCTACTTTGGTGTTCAGAGACACATCCTTTTTGAATTAAAACTAGCTTTTGGACTTTTCCCCCTGTTTTTGGCTTATAAACAGTATCTGTCTTCAGTAGACTTAAAAAAAGTTTCCGTGTGTATCTTATTGTTGATTTCTACCCTCTTCCTAAATAGAGCTTGATTTATGTCAAAAATAAGATTAAAGATCTGTTGGTGGTGGTTATTTTTCAAGTGTAAAAAATCAATGGCTCCATGTTGTACGATTTATTGAGTATAAATATTTATTTTTTGTTACTAATTGACCAGAAAAGAACTTCAACACACATGTTTTTACTATTTATTTTATCAATTATCAAACTGTATTTCATCCTTCTTTATGAAATGAAGAAAACTGGGTTTTTTTTGCTTAAGTCACTTTCCTCTGTGATTGTTTGTTTTTGTAAATATAACCTATTTATGAACAGGATTTGTGTTATTGCTTAATGTAAATATACTGAAATAATTTCTGTCGTATTAATTGCCATATTAGCAGCATAGATGGAATTGAGACATGAACAGAATAAGGTAAAAGTCAACTGTACCGTTGAGCTGTACTGTTTCAATTGCTGTATTCTGTTAATGCTTCTAAGTATCACTTGTAGCCTTTCATTCAAAAGGAGAAGAAATTATTTATCTTGACATCCTGTATAGATGAAATATTTGACAGTAGGAATCTCAGACAAATATATTGCAGATGTAGCTTTGCCTGTCTTCCTGCATTTTCATTCTTTGTTCCCTTACATGGATTTATTTCTGAATTCTGTTTCTTAATTCTGGATAATAATTTGTGGACTCCTTCTTCGTCTTATTATAGGTACAAGAATTCATTATGCATGTGAAATACTTACCAGCATGACATTTCTCATGCTGAGAACAGTTAAAAAATCATATCTTCCTGTCTTCTTCATCAGAACTTGCAACAGTATGTTATGCATCAGGCTGACGAAGATCCAGCAGAAAAATTAGATGGCTTAGTCTGCTTTTGGAAGAAGAAACCTGTAATTTTTCTGTAACAACATGGACACCTGGTATTGCTGTGTACCAACACAGGAGGCTCAGGCTACTCAGACTACTGGCTCTTTTGGGGTTTGGGTTTAATTTTAAACTTGTGGAAACTAAGGCTTGTTGCATTTTAAGAAAACAGTATTAAGGGTAACTTCATTGTGTATTAATCTTAAGAACTAAAGAGAACGAGTTTTAATCTGTTTTTCTTTTTAATTCTATATGCAGAATATTATCTGGCAGTCAACCTTTCATGAACTTAATACGTAAAAAAGCATTTGTGCAGGCAGCCCAGTAGAGGAAAGGGAAATTAGAGTGAGAGAGACCTGGTGTTGATTTCTATGTATAGCGTTCAAAAGTGATGGCTGAAACCTGTCTGTGGTATCACACGTAAATTTGAACTGTGATTCATGGTAGGCATTTTGTAGACATTTCTGTGGGTTTAAAAAAATGCATTAGTTTCCAGTGTTAGCTAACAATTTCATTTAACAGTTTGGTGTTCTTTTTGTGGTGTGATTGCATTGAGGTTTTTTGGCTGCTAGTTTCTTGTAAGTGATTAAAACATAAACTGCTTGCTTAGCAGATATATCTGTCTTAGAAATGCAGATTATAAGAAGCTTGGGTTGCCTTCTTGCCAAATGAGTAGCATCTGTTGTGATTCATTTGACTTTAAGGTATTGGGGGAAATGTTGTGGAAGCAAGCTCTTGGCTCATGGAATAATTTTCTGAGTATAATTGAGTGCCTTCATAGGGATGGAGTTTGATTTTGGACTTCTGTCTGTAAACTTTTGGATGGAGGGAAGGAAGAAAGAAATGTGGGGAATGTTTTTTTTTTATTTGTTGTTGTTGTTTTTGTCAAGGAGCAGATGGTGTTTTAATGACTTCTAACTTGCTATAGCTGATCACCTGCAATCTGCACAATGTGTTCTGCAGCAGGGCAGCCCAGACAGGGGAAACTGTGGAGGAGCAAAAAGTTATTGCTAAACAAGTTTCATGTGAAGTCTTAGAAAAGGACCTGAGTGAAGGAAGGTGTGCATATGTTATCAGAGCTTTCAGACTGAAAGCTCTCACTGAATCCTCACTCCTCTAGTGTCAAGGGTCCCAAGAGTTGAGTGGTGGGGGAGAAAAAAATAAATGATGAGGCTTTTTTATTACCACTCACAGGTATAATAGATAGAATTTTCCAACCTTGCTTTGCGTTTGTCCTTGTGACACGGTGCTGCTGTTGCCATCAGTACTGAACAAAAGCCCACTTGAGCTCTGGCAGCCTTAGTTGCCATCCTGTTGCAGGGTTGTGTTTGCTTGAAGTTTGTACTGTGATTTAAAAAATATGTTTATCTTCATATTTGTCTTGCTGTAGTCCTCTTTTAGATGATGTCCCTGTGTCATTAACTGTTTTGGTTATAATTGTCTGACATTTCCCAACATATTTTCTGCATCCCAACTTTATTCTATGTCCTTAAAATTTTCTCTTTAGCTTCACACACCTCTCTCCTTTCATTTAAGGATATAGTAGCATATTTGTTTTTTCTTCTTTGCTGCTGTCCTGCCTGTCTTAGCAATTCAGAAACCTAGCAGCATTCTTGGCTTTGCTTCACTTACTCTGGAGAAAAATACAGATGTTCACTCGCGGAAGCTTGCATGATGAATGAGTATTTTGCAGTTGTGAAATTTTAAGTGTCTCTACATGAATCCCATGCATGACAGACTTTGTTGCTTATCTTGCAAAGATCATGCTATTGTATCAGTGTGGGAGAAGCCGGAGTTCAGGTGCCTATGTCAACGTCTCCTCCCTCAAACAAATTACTGCAAGCATAAGCTATAAAGCAAAATTAGTAACACTTCACTCCTCTCAGTGCTGAGTCCAGGGAGGTTGTTGTCAGCATAAATTTATTTGTTCTCACCAGCAATTATAGGAGCTGTGCTGCTGATACTGTGGTGGAATGCAGTGGTATCAGTCTGCTTTCCATTACAGCTTTGGACTTTGTTTCCTGAGTTAATGGGGCTGACATATTGTGTCTTGGCTTCTGCTCCTCCTTCATCACTGTTTCTGGTGTCCCATGCACCTTCTGGTTCCTGGCAAATATTTTGCTGAGTAGCAAAGACAGTAATTTTGATCTTCTGCAGGTTGTCATTCCTCATAAGGAATAGAAATGCTAGTCTCCTATGAATTGTGATTTGTGAGCATTGCAAAGACAAGCTTGCATGCTCGGTGTCCTGGGAGCTAGTGTTATGTGCTTTGCTTGAGATGCATAATAAGGCTGACAGCTAGGAGATAGATTTTATCTGGGGGAGCGTTGAAATTACTGTTGAGGTGGTTCCTAAAGTTACTGACTTGCTAGTGATGGAGTCATTTTTCTACCCATTATGAAATAATGTGAACCCCTCCATGATGGTGGCATGGGATTTGAACAGTTTGCTCCTCAGTCTGCTTCTGGCACGTGCAGCAGAACAGTAAGAGTTGTAGCAATGGGATATAGCATATTTTGCTTTTGTCATCTCCTGCTAAAATGTTAGGAAGAGAGGGAGTTGGAAGTCAAAGCAATATATATACCTGGATTCATGTTACTTATGTTTTCCAGGAGTGAGTGGTAATTCATTCCTGTGAAACTCATGCCATGCATGCCATGATGTGAACAGTCAGCTTCCAGACAAAAGTGATTGCTTTTGGGGGGTTCTGCATGGATAGTGTGTTCTTGACAGAACTGTATTTTAGTGTGAAACTGAGATGTTTTCTGTGCAGGCAATTATTTTCTGAAGGTGCCTCAATTTCAAATAAAGTGAAAGTCTAGGCAATCCAGATAGACACTTGCACTAGAGCAGCACTTTCCAGTCAGAAATATGAGGTTCCTATGGAAAAACTTGATTTTTCTTTTGGTAATCTGAAGCAAAGTGTCTGAGAGTGCTCAAATCCCATACATGGGATCAGTTTATTGTGGAACTCTGTTTTAAGGATGATCTCACCTGCAGTAACTTAACATTTTTGTTTCACTGGCATTATGGTACATATCTTTAGTAATCTGAGAAGGTTGCTTTTCAAATTGAAGCATTTTGTATACTTTCTTACCGTGTATGGTATGTTGTGGAAGTGCCTGAACTGAAGGTTCTTGAAGCACCCTTACAGAGCATTCCTTGTATTGCAGTCCTTAGCCCTAGTTAGGGCAGGGAGGTGAGCTCTGTGAAATACTGCCATCTACAGCACTGTCCAGGATAACTGAGCATCGAGAGAACTCCTTAGAAGTTATCAGGCTTGAAGATGATTCTGACTTTCAGCCACTTCATAGAGGGCCTGTTTTCAAAATGAAGAGCTAATTTAAGCTTGTTGAGATATTGTAATAGATGCCTGTTAAGCACATATATTGTGTTTATTTCAAAATAAATTCTGAAAATGGGGAAGAAAAAGTAATTAATGCCACACTGAACTCTAGTAGTGAATGAAGTTATACTAAAATATATCACTGGAAACAAAATTTTAATGTTAAAACTGAGTAGTAGCTATAAAATGTTACTCATCAGCTCAGAGTCACTAGAGAATCAGAAATCACTTTACCTATTTTTCCTCTGTTGAACACGTTAAGTTATGAGAGGAAATGTGATCATCACAGAATGATATGCGTCTGAATTTCATGGCAAGTAGGCTTGATTTTTTTTTTTATTTTATTTCTTTTCGTAAGAGGAAATGTCTGTGATATAGGAAAGAAGTTGTTAAAAAGAAAAGTGAGAATTCTTGTTCCTTCTGTGTGTCTAGTTCTGCTGATTTCAAAATGACAGACATAAAAAAAGCAGGTTGGGTGACATAAATTATAAGAAGATTTCCTTGTCAGGAGTCAATCTGAAAGGCAGAATGAATGAATGAATGAGAGAAGTTAAGCTCTTTGAATGGGAGCTGTACTATACAATTCATATTTATTGTTAAAGATAGCATGAAAAGGCAGAATCCAGCTTCATAGTCCACCTGGATCATCTTTATCTTATTTCTATGTGCTATTTTTTTCTGTTAAATCTTCAATTTTGCATTCATAAGCCTTAAATGTTTCAGGATGTTCATGAAAAATTGAAGAATTTTTCAGTTCTTGTTAAAATGTGATTTATTTATGAATTATGATTTTTACTAAAGCACTTAACAGATCCTTGAAGATGTCTAAGGAGACAATTGTGCTATGCCTTTTTTTTGATTAAACGCTATTTTCCAGTCCCAAAGTAGACAGACTGCTTGGTATCCTAATTGGTTTTCAAGATGAATTCAGATTTAATGTTCAAGGCCAAAGACAGGGTTAGAAGGTTAATTATACTTATCAGTGTTTGAGAACAGTCAATTCCCATTGCGTGTGAAGTGTTGGCATAGTGCTTTTCTCTTGGGAGGAAATTGCGTATTCCTTCATGCTGTAACTGGAAGGTTTCTGTGCTTATCTTGGTTTTGATGGGCATCTCACTTACTTTACAGTTTGGTGCTTATGAATGACTTTGAAATATTTAGCTGGCTATTCACTTTTGATCTGGATTTTATTAATAGCACTCCTGGAGTTACAAGCCCTAATTTAATATTCCGTGTCTGTTGCAGGCAATTTGGATATGAAAAAGCTGAAGTTGTGAATTTCACAGACTTTCTAGAAGCCGTCATGGGACTGTAAAATGTGCCATTAAGAACTACTGGCATATGGTATTTTTTTCAGGTTGTGATCATCAGCAAGAGGACAGCTCATCCTGCTCTGATTTCTGTTGAGGGCTACAGAGTGAAGGAACGAAATCTTTTCTCATGGGAAAGATCATGTATGCTAGGCTGGTTTTGAGATTAGAGGCTCTGCATGCTTGTTGCTGTCATTAAAATCAGTATTACATGGGCTTTTGCTTTACAATTTTGGGGGAAAAAAAAAGCCCAAACCAATAAATTTTTCCTCTCCTACGTGTTCATTATAAGATTTCTTGGACAAATCATAGTTTTTAAAATTTAAAGACTCTGGTTGTAACTACACTGTAGTTGACTGGTTTCTATCTGTGACAGATGTTTTTGGATGCTCAGTTAGTAAAGGCTTGAAAGTGCGGGACACAAGGTTCTTCCAGAGGCCCCTTTTAGCACTGCGCATGGTTGGAAGCATGCAGTTACTTCTACAGCTGCTCCTGCAGGGAGTCTGAATGGATACCTGCAGATTTCTTCCTCCTGACATCTCAGTGCAGTGCGTGAAAGTGAGCATCAGGGATGGAATGTGCCCCAGGAATGCACTCTTAGTCCATGGCTAGGTTGGGACATACATTTTTGTTCAGTTACAGCTTCTGAGCTATTGCTGCCTGGCTCCATTTACTTTGGGAAGCATGGAAATTAGTGTTTCATTCTTTTCCTACATGTTAGACTTGGAAATATATGTGTAAGCTGCCTTCAAGGGAATAAAACATGTAACGTGATACACAGAGGTGTAGTTAACTGCTTTGGCAGAGATACAGGGTATTGAATTGCTTTATGCTGATATTATCTCCGTAGTTAAGCTTGTGTTATCTTGGTATTGTGTATGGTTTTAAATATGAAAGTAAATTATAAAATGCTGTTAACTGATAATTCTTGTCAGCTTGGGGGGCAATACTGGAATATTGTAATGCTGTAAAAGGGAAGGGATATAAGTTTTTTCCTTTTAAAAAAGAAATACATTCCCTCTTGGAATTACTCTTTCTCTTATTTATCATCAAAATAGCAATTGAATTTGTTTGAGCTTACATGTATTGCATCCTTCCTTCTCAGCATTTGTGTCTGTCTTCTGCATTCCTGAAATATGTGGTGGTTCTTGCCCCTTAACTACTTCCTTTAACCAGCTGGTTATTGACGGGCTGAATAGAGGATGGTGGGGAGGTAGGATTCAAAAGTTCCTATCACACAGTCCTATGGGATTGCACAGCTGAGAAGATTGTATTCACTTTAAATCAAAGGTGCTCAAGCTATATGATGGTCTCATTAAACCATTTTATGGGAAAGAGAATTCCCAGTACTTAAGTAGACAGGATGGAAGAGCAGAACAAGGATCCTTGTCCATTAAATATTTGTTTGGCCTTGAACAGAATAATGCTTTGCCTAGGATGTAATTTTTTTTCTCTTTGTTTTCTTCTCTGAAGCATTTCAAAGTACTTCCAAGGAAGTGTCAAGACTTAGTTTTCCTGTCCATGCTTACTACCACTCCCTGGTTGTCAAGGAACAGAACCCTTTATCCCAACCATGACATGTTCTCAATTGATGAAGCAGAAGAAATATGTTCTATATTGGTCCTGGAAGCAGAACATTAAAAGTACCCTCATAATATGTAATTCTTGCTGTAAAACGTCTTGGTGTCTCCTTGCAGTACTGGGAGCAAAAAGCATTCTGCTCTTCAGAAATGGGATAGCTTTGGGAACAAATATATTTAATTTCTGTTCTTGAGGGCTGGCTTTGGTCTGTGAAAGGCTTGACTTCTAGTTTCATCTCTATCAAAAATATTTTATGTAAGTTGCTCGTTTGTTGCAAATAGTGTGAGCAGTGGCCTGACTTACATTAGGCAGTGATATTGCCCTGTTTTCTGAGGGTTATGAATTGCAGAATTGCAGGTAAGTTGTCACTTGATGCTTGTAAGTCATCCATAGCTGTTTGTTGTGGCAGGCCAGGTGCTTCTCATTGCCCAAAGAAATGTCATTAGGAGCTTGTAATTTGTTAAATAGAAAGGGGTAGATAAACAAGAGGTTTATTGTTAGGTCACTTGCCAAGTCTGCGATGTAATAATATTGTGCAGTTCCTGTGGATCAGGCTATATTGTTTAGGCATTACTGTTTCATCCTGTTAAATTAAAAGCTATGTGACATTGTTGCAGCAGTTCCAAATCAAAGTTGATCAGCAGTTACTCAGTAGCTTCAGAAGACAAGCATGGCTGTTTGGCGCTAAAAGCACTAGTTCTTGTTAACCCTGCATGAAGTCTATTTGTAATATTTTTTCTCCCATATTAAAAAAAGCCCCACAGAACAACAGTGAAAAACTTCTCAAAAAACCTTCAATTTTCCTCCCTAGGATCCCCCCAAAAAACCTCACAAACCATAAACAAACACAAATGAAAAACCAATACTGCTAAAAAACATAGGAATGATCCTGAATTGTGATCATGCAGAACAGCATCTAAAAAGCAAAGTTGGGTTCATCAGCTCATTTTACTTTATCATTAGAGAGAAAAAAAAACAAACTTGGTGTAACCAATGGAAATCTAAATTAGACTTTCTAAAGCTTTTTAATAAACCATGATGTGTAAACCACATACTATTGCTGCCTGTTTGAACCTGCTGCTGCTTTAAGTTAGGATTTCTAGGGTTTTTCCTGTTGCAGTTGGCTACTCTGACCTTTTGTTCTTAATTTCTTTTACAGATACCCTGTATCTTAAACTTCTGTAAACTACCTTCTAGCGCTTGCCAAAAGAAATTGAAATTAAGGCCATTTATTATGTCATCAACTCTGTTTTAATATCAAGAAGAGACACTGCTGCTAAAATAAGAAAATTAAATTGTATGTGAGAATAAACATAAGGTTCCTGTTTGAAATATCCGCATTTAAGCCTGCAGTAAGCCTATTCTTTAGAAACCTCTCACACAAAATAACTGTATTACAGCCAACACAGCTCAGCTGAAACTTGTTTGTCTGTATTAAGACTGTTTTAATCTTTTTAATTTTGGAACTTAAATAGATTATTTTATTTTATTTATTTCAGTTTAGAGCAGAAATTAAGCTTGTAGTTACTCTCTTGAGTGAGTTCCTGTGAAGTGTATTCATGATGCTCATTATAATCTCAGTTCTTACTTGTCTGAAATAGCCATCGGGTTCCAGAAGGATGGTTCTGTACTGGTAGGTCTTTGGGAGATCTGACACTTAGGGTGTCCTTTCAGTAACTGTGAAAATTAAAAGGAGGCCCTAAGGTCTCTTTCACCCTTGAAAAGAGATGGCAAAATACATAGTGCCAAGGAAGGACTAAAAACCTAGTAGAATTGACATTAGAAAATTGGTCTTTGCACTGGCTCAGTTTTGGAGGTATAGTATTCATTTAATGGAAAATCTTATGGATTCATTTAGGGAGTTGTCTGCAATAGCATCTAATGTGACGGTGAACTAATGCAGGCTGGGTCCAGGGAGTCAAGACCCCCTGCTGCTGCAGATGGCCCAGACAGTGGGGTCCTGGGAGGGATGGCTCTTGTCCTGGAGATCCTCAGCAGAGACCCTGGCCCCCAGGCTATCCTAGCAAGCTCAGCCTGAGGTAATCAGGCGGTTCAGCTCTTAGTGATTTCAGCTCTTAGCCTGCTAGGATTTGCTGTTGCTAGCTCAGGGAGAAGAGACGAGAAGTGCCATGTAGAGATTCCACAGAATGGTTTAATGCAGGTTCCATGAAGGGGTGTCCAGTGACAGCTCTTCCACCGAACTGGGCAGAAGTAAGGGTTTTTATAGGGTTAGTTAGGATTGGGGTCAGGATGAATTAACCTATAGTCTTAGGACATCTGGAATGTAGCAATAGTATTACAGAGAGATAAGAGAGGGTCTTGTGGCAGGAAGCTGAGAGCCTAGTCCATGACTAGGCATTTTCTCTCCAAGGAGGCCTTGCAGAGGGCTCTGTCACTGCAACAATGAACTGTCTGTATGTTGGTGCCTATTTGTCCAAACCAAATCACTACAGCTTCTGAGATACAGAAACTTTATGGTTGTTTAGGCTAACTTTTATTACTTTATTTGCAGTAGGTAAAAAGCACTCACCTAGTCACATAGTTTATCTAGCAGTTAATAATTAATTGATCTGTAATAGCATGATTACTTGCAATTGTTTATAAATACTCTCAGAATAGCTTTCTGAAACTTTGTTCTTAAATGAACAGAATCAATCGTTTATTGCCTCTCTTATTTTTATGCTCCGAAGTTAGACTGAACCCTACATAAAATGGCTTATGGAGGTGAAGTGTATAATGCTGCAGGTAACTAGACACCTTTAAGTGAAGAAATAGACATTTTTACCATTAAGACCAGCAGTTCTTTGAGTCATGGGAACAGTCTTGCAGAATACTTTTAAAGACTGGGATAGGTTTGGGAGCTTTGAAGCATATTTCAATGGCCAAAGGGCTCCAGAACCCCAGGAACTTGAGGTTTTAGAAACAATGTTGGGATTTAGTACCTGTAGGTGAGGCTTAACATATTTTTTGTACTCCTTCATTTTTTTCAGGACAAGTTTCCTTGTGGAAGTCAGTTTAAGGTAGTAATTATTATTCAGAAGTTTGTTATGTTTTCCTTGGCCTTCGCTGCCATCTAACTCTCTCAAAAGATAGCTGAGTTATCTGGACTGTGCCAGGTTTTTTTCCAGATGCGAGATGTTTTCAAGCCCTGTTCTTAAACATTTCAGTTTTCCTGGGTTTTTTTGGTGGTTTGGTATTTGATATTTTTTTCCTTCTGAAAACAGCAGTACAGAAACAGAGAAAAGAGCTTGCTCTGCATGTGGACTGTTTATTCAGGAAATGAGAAGGCAGGTGATGAAACTCAGGGTGGTAGGAAGTGTTTCATAAGGGTAGATTTGGTGGCTGATAGCATTAAGTGATCACAGTGTGCTTGGGGAACTTGAGGCAGTTGTTGACTGGTGTGTTTATACTTGTAGCAGATTGTTGAGCATTCAGACATTGCAATTCAGAATTAATGTAACTATGCAGTTTGTCATCTATGACTTCTATATAATTGCTGGTTTTGTCAAGCTTTCCTATTTGGACTGACTTCACAGTAGAAGGAATTGAACCTAGAGATTTACTCAACTCTCAGATTTCTCTTCTAGAATTGCAGAATACCACCAGTTCCTAGTTCTTCTGAGTTCTTGATAGTATAAGATGCTTAGTTTGAGAATTGAGAAAAAGTTCTGATTTCTTTGTTTACCAGATCTTTTGCTGATTTTTTTGACCCAGTTGCCCCTCCTCCATTTTTACCAGTAACTCTGCTTCAGTTCCTGCTTTCTTGGAACTGATCTCAACAAACACGAGTGCCGTGTCAACAGGGTACTTGGTGCACAGTGGCACTGTCATGTGCAAGAAGCTGGCCTGATCTGTAGCTTGATAATGAACTTGTGAATATACTTGGTGTACAGGCTTGTTAGCTGAGAAAGATGATCTGTTGCCTTGTGCTACAACCAGGAGGCTGCTCTTCCTGTGTTGCATTGTATTCAAAGAGCCTTGAGAGTGAGACAGGTTACCTCTACTCTCTTCTGTGCTATTGCTGTTCCCCCGCTGCGTGGAGCAGAGTGAAAGTGCCTTCAGCAGTCATATGACAGCCTGAAAGACACTTACAGTTCTTGAGAGCTTTAGTTTGAACACCCCAGTTAGATTTAGAGTATAGATTTCTTTTAATCTCTTAAAACTTATCCTATACCTCTTAGGAGTTAGAGGTAGCTATAAGTGTTGTAGTTAGCTCTTAATATCTAAGAAACTTGTTATTTTTCGTTTGTTTTAGCACTTAGATACCTTTATCAAGAGTATTACCTTAAACTTCCTTGTGGACCTTATAGAACTGCTTACCTAGAGTTCACCTGGTTATCCTGACAGATAGTTGAACATGAATCAGTAACATGCTTTTGCCATAAAGAAGATGCATGGTGTTCCTGAAAGCATTGCCAGCAGGTTGGGAATAGTGATCTTTCCTCTCTGCTCAGTACTGTTGAATTCACATCTGGGGTGTTGGATACAGTTCAGGGCTCCTGAGTACAAGAGGGATATGGATGTACTGGAGAGTCCAGTGAAGGGCTGTGGAGATAACCAAAGGCCAGGATCATCTCTTGTGTGAGGAAAGGCTGAAAGAGCTGGGTCTTTTTATCCTGGAGAAGGCTCAGGAAGAACACATCAATGTGTATAAATACCTGAAGGGAAGGTATAAAGGTGACAGATACAGATTCTTTCCAGTGATGATCCTCAGTGGTGAGACAAGAAGCAGTGTGCACAAACAGAAACATGGGAAGTTCCATCCTAACATCAGGAACACTTTTTAACTTGAAGGGCAACCAAGTACTGGCACAGGGGGGTTTATGTAGTCTTCATCCTTGGAGATACTCAAAAGCTGTCCAGAAATCCTTCTGCAAAAGGGGGCTTTGGGCAAGATGACCTTCAGAAGTCTCTTCCTACCTCAACCATTCTCTGATTCGCTGTGAAATAGCATTTCTTTGGTACTGTTGTGACTCTGCTTTCCAGCAAGGACCTAAGTGAATTTTTGTCCTTCCTGATCTTAGCTACTCCTGGCTACAATTGGTGTTGCACTGGGCTCATGGGAAATTCACAGGCAAACCTCACTTCCAGGAGTGGCTGTTTTCCTGCCCAACAAAATGTCAATTAATCTCATACCAGCACATTGTAAAAAACTAGTTTTCTTTTCTCCTAGTGTGCCTTGCCTTTGCTTGCTGCCACATTGATCTTGAAAGTGAATGTATTATTAATGCTTTTGTCATCTTAAAAAATACTAGAGTATATTCTTATCTGATACTCATCTCAGGCAATTTAAGTACTTCTACTTCTTTTAGGCTTTAGGGAAAGAAGGCAGGCATCCAGCAGAGCTTAGGTCAATTTGGAGGTCAGAACCTAGGAGAACACTTCCCCTCTGGAAATGCTGGGTCAGGAGACAGCAGCCATTTCAGCATGCAGGTCAGAGTGAGGCTGGGCCTGGCCGGTGGGGTTTCGTGCTGGAGTGCAAGAGGGTACTGTAGCAGATCACAAAACAGTATCACAGTGCAAGTGCTTTATGTAATGACCGGAGGTGATAGTCCATAGGAAGAAGGCCAAAACCTGCCTATAATACAGCATACAGGTATTCAATGAACTTGGTCCATTGAGTGAAAAGAAAATATATTAGATTCAGAGTTATCTCTACCACTTGTACTTTGTGGCTGCACCTTTGCCTGAAATTCAGGAATTTGTGTGGGGACTCTTGATAAAACTCTCCAGATTTAGTGAAGTGTTTGAACTGAAGCTGATCTTATGTGGGAGAAGGGGAGGAAGAGTCCTTTTGTGAATTGAATTATGATTTAATGTTATAAATACCACCAAAAGGGTATTACTGTCACAGTGTCAGGGTTAAACTCTTGTGCCAGGAGCAAGTATCATGTTTGGTGATGAACTCTTGTTATGCTGGCAGAAAAAGAGCCTTGCATTGCCTAATAAATAACCACTTTATTTAGTTAAACGTATCCTGCAATAAAAGTGTATGTAATCTGTTTAACATAGGGAATATGTAAGTCAATGCAGAACACTGCCATATCCACCTCACTAATGTCTACAGGACTGAACAAAAGCTTGCTGCCACAGTTTCTCTTATGGTCAAGGCACCATCCAACCTAGCCTTGAACACTTCCAGGGATGGGGCATCCTCAGCTGCTCTGGGCAGTCTGTTCCAGTGCCTCACCACCCTCACAGTGAAGAATTTCTCTCTAATATCAAATACAAACATTGTGAAAATGGAGCAGATCTGGGAATGACCTGGTGGACTGACCTGGTGACCACGCTTTTTTTGGTGCAGTCCAGGGTACAGTTGGCTATCTGGGCTGCAAGCACTTGTTGCCAGGTCATGTCTAGTTTTCATCCACTAGTATCCCCAGTCCCTTTTCCTCAGCACTGTTCTCAGCCCATTCTCCTTGGGTGTTTGTGCTTGCAAGTATTTGTTCTGGGGATAGCCCCAGCCCGTTGTAGGACCTTTCACCTGGCCTTGTTGAACTGATGTCCTGAGTTTCACACAAACCCAACTCTGAAGTGTGTCAAGGTCCCTCTGGATGGCACCCCTTCCCTCCTGCTTGCCAACTCCACCACACAGTTTGGTGTCATCAGCAAAAATAAGATGGAATACAGGTGTTAACAGGAGAGGTTAGGGATTTTATGATAAGAGGAAAACATTTCCCTTCTGCTTTAAATATGGTTTTGACTTCTTCACAGCTGGTGAGAAAGAGCTTATTTTGTGGCAGGATTTGTCTGATTGGTACAGTGCTTTAAAGTAAGTAATACTGTTGAGATGCTTGATTGCATCATTAGTCCATAAAGGAAAAATAGCTGACTAGCTGGATGTCGTTATGGAATTATTTTCACATAATTTCATTTGTGTGTGTTCTCCTGAACACTTAAGCTTTTAAGACTTAAGATTGTGAAGGAGCATTTTTTAATTAAAACCTCAAGCTGGCCAAACTGCAAACACTTGTGAATGTAGCAGAGAGCAGCAAAAGCATGTAATGAATATTGTCCAAAAGCTAAAAATGATACATTTAAGGTTCTATCTTCAAATCTAGTGGTTGGATTAGCTAAAGTTGAATAGAGCTTGCTTGCTTGTGAAAGCACCCTTCATAATAACCTGGCTGCATTTTCAAATAAGAAAATTCCCCTTTCCTACACTGGTTGGAAAATTGTTTCAAAACCCTGGGACTCAGATGGTTAGAAGCATTCTATAATTTTCAAAATAAATCTGTTCTCCAGTTTCATACTTATTTGATTCTTTGGCAATATCCTTTTGCTGAGAGAGCCCTTTTCCTTCCTATGTATTTATTTTGGCATATAACAGAAGCAATATTTTTCACTTTCAGCCTTCATTTTGCCAAGAAAAATAAGGCAAGCTGTCTACTCATGAGCTAGACAGCTTGGGGGAAGGTAGTCCTTAACCATTTCTGCATCTGCTTTACACTTTAAACATGAGTAGGTAGAATTTTTTTCCTTCCTTTTCCCAGAAGACTTCTCTGCAGCCTTTGGGCACCTGCTGGGTTATGAGTCTTTGGGACCACAAGTCATCATAAATGCTAAGAATTGGACCTTAAGGTACCTGTCTGATGGTACTGCTCTTGAGACTAACAGAAGGAAGGCTGTGGTCATGTGAACAGATGGGGGAGCAGAATATACCAGGAGCACAAGAAAAATTAAGAGTTAAAAAATGTTAAATATAAAAATGTGTTGAAAGTGTTTTAGGCTGAATGTTCCTGTCAGCAAAGATCTGTTCGTTCAGATAACTTGAGTATGGTTACATATTTGTGTAACTAAAAAAATCTGAAAAACTGCTTTAAATACCAGTATTCGCATCTATTTGTAATGCCACTCATTTTTCATCCTATTTAAAGGAGTTTGGTGTTTCCATCCTATTTAAAGGTTTGGTGTTTCTGCAAATTGAATATGCATGCAGTCTGGTGTTGCTGAATTTCCTGCTAATAAGGAAACCTAAAATGTGTGTGTGTAGGAGAGATGACAAGGAACAGACATTGAAAATCATCACCCAGTTCTGCATTTCAAGTTTGGGTGTGGAAGGTAAAGGTTGCATTGCCTGCTGCTCTGGGATACAGAGCTTTAGGGTGAATTCCTCCTTCTGTGGTAATGGCATCTTTCTTTTTAAAGTGCAAATCAATAACTTGTAGTCATTTCCTTTCAGATGTCTACCATTTCTAATTTACATGAGAACATCTAGCCCTGCTTCCCAGTTAAGTGCCACCTCAGTTAATCGCTCAGGTGCTTGAGCAAGGTCCTCCTCAATTCATTGAACTAAGTCATAGAATACTTTTAACTTTGCTGTTTTGTTAAACTATTTTTTTAATGGTTCCTTTTGTGGTTTACTTGCATATGTTATGGTAATTAGATAGAGTGTATTAATACTGTATGTTTTTTTCCTGAGGGGAAATTCTAACTTGCTTTACATAATACAATTATAATAATTTACAAAAAGAGTTGTACTAAAACATGGAAAGCAGTTGAATAAATGGGTATTCTTTATAGTGAGATTTGTTTTCATGAGTGTCTGTTTCCTGAGACAGACCTGGAACAGGAACATCCTGTGTATTCTGGTTGTCTGTTTGGCTTTCTCCCATCCTCCTGCATTCAGGATGTTCCTCAGGTTCCCTGGAGGGATTGTGATGTGCCTTCCTACCTTGCCTTCTGTCTTCACTTGATCTGATTTTACTAAACCTTGTCATTAGCTTGATGCATAGATTAAGCACAACATGCTAACATTATAGTGTAAAAAAAAAAAATTAATCCCCATTTCCATGCTACCCCTGCTCTTGCACAAGTGTTGGTTTAGCAATTGAGTTTGTAATTTAGCTGCTTCCTGCCCCTTCACCCCACCCAAGACAAAAGGAAAGAAGAAAATTGTGCTTGGGCTAATTCTCTTGTCAAACACTCGCTGTGGCTGGCAGGAAGGGCAGAGTGAGCGTGGCTTTGTGGAGGGTGGAATCACAAGGTTTTCTTCCTGGGTGGTACTGACTGTTCTGTTCTAAACAGGTAAGCACACAGCCTCCTCATCCCCTGCTGTCTTGTTTGATGGAGGTCTTGGAGAGAGAGAGAGACAGAGCAATGGGCTGTAGCTGGACATCTCTATAAGCATCCCAGTTTGATCTGCACCTCTCCTGAAACTTGCTTGACAAATCAATGGTTAAAGCACTTTTTTTCCTACCAAGTTTTGCTTAGGTGTGTGATTGCCTCACTAATGACTTTAAATATGATGTGAATACTAAGATTCATTGCAGGTTTCATTCTCTTGCAAAAATAAAAAGAAAAAGGAAATGCCTAGAGAATGAGGCATTGCTTTCCGTCTGTGTGGTGTGACCCCCAGATTAGTGCTCGCTGCACCACAAAAGGTGCTGGCTTGCACATATTATTTTATTTCTGTGTTTTAGTTCCACAAAGCAATAATACATGGTTGTTTCTGGAGTTATGCTGGGAAGCCCTCAACTCTGGCTGCTCCAGAATAGCTTTGTTTTGTACCCAAACAGTTGTCATGCACGTGCCTGTGGGGTGGGAGCGGTGTGCTGCTGGGAACTCTGGAACAACGGGAAGAATACAGGGCAAAACCCATGGGTTTCTCTTGTTTTGCATAACTCTTCCTTGTTTGTAGAAGTAAGTGTTTGCCTCTGTGAGTGGTTTTTCTTTTGGCCATTTTACCTGAAACTATTCACTCCATTCCCAAGTCGTTTTCTCTGGGTAGATGTTCATGTTTTGCAAGGTGCTGTAAAACGCAGAGGTTATCAAATAAGACTATTTAGCCTCTTAAAACGGAGGAGAAAGTGTAGCTCTCTACTAGACTTTAACACTTAGAATTAAATTATTACATTTTTCTTTTCCCCTCTAGGATCTCAAGTAGCAAGATGGAAGAACTGTAGCTGATAGAGACAGAGAACAGGCCCTTTCAACATGGACAATGTTCTGGTTGATGGGGAACTGGATAGAAATTCAGTGAGTAACTTAAGTGTGCCTTTGTATAATGAGATGAATGTGAAGATACTTTTGCAGAGAGTGTTAAATTACTTCAATCTGTTCACTTTTAGTTTGAATTGATACTTTTCTGGTGAATTCATTTGGAATATCATGTAGCATCATGTATCATTTACTAGATTCTCATGGCAGGTGGGCTAAATGTCCAAAAACTTCTGGATTTTTGATTTAATTTTTGGATTTTGTCTCAGAGTCCCAAAGGAGAAAAGGTATTTATCTTGGTCTAATTGGCACTTTGCTAGTTAGTGACTATGGACAATAGAAAAAATAATGTAGTTCTTGGTGGAATGAGGAGCAGAAAAGACAGAAGGAGTGATAATTATATGCTGTCAGAGTAATCTGAGGTGTAAGAGTTGAAGTCTGTATGGATTGTAAAATTGCTGAGCCAGTGAAACTCCTTCTAAGCACGATTTAAAAATGGGAGGGGCTACTGGGTACTGTTGTGCTTGTTCATCATCAAGATCATAAATGTTGAAAATATTTAAGAGTTTAGTTTTTCCACAGGCTGTGTCATGGAGAAGCACTTTAATAGCCAAAGCAGGGAATGTTTTATAGTTTCCAAATCACTGTCTCCCAAAGGGAAAATAGGATATGTTGTTCTGTAATTGAGGTGAAGGTCAAATTTAACACCTCATTGCTAACAAACTTTATTTTTGATAGTCAGCTACTACATGGAGCTACTAATTTGATCAAGTGTTTTATTACTGTTTTTATCTTAAGTAATAAGTTTGGAGACAAACTGCTTCACAGTGTGTTAAGGAAATTCTTGGCTTTTTTTCTATAATGAACAAATTCATTGGTTTGCTGCGTGGCCCGTGCATTTGTAACCTAGATGCAGCATACTATGAGAATCAACTGTCAGCTGTGCAACAGGGTATTTTCGTTTTTAAAAAATGCTGTCAGTTCAGTTTTTGTGCTCCTTATTCCCTCAAAATATATAAAGAAGTACCAGTTTTACAAAACACTTTAAAGTAACCTAAAATGTGCTACTTTTCTTTTTGAGACATGCCTTCAGAATAGCATGATCTTAAGAAGGTACCTCGAAATGAGTCTCTGTTTTACCAAGACTCCTTTAGAAGAATGCTAAGTGTAAGGATAGATCACTTTTCACCCTATGTGCTTCTGAAGTGTCATCTCAGAATAATTTTTCTTTAACTGCTGGTATATTATAATAGGTGACTCTAAGCATTTCTTATCAAAATATCAGCCAGTGGGGTAATTGTCTGTCTAAATTGCGGTTACAATGTCAAGTGTTGTGTGTTGCACTACAGGTGTTAAAAATGTTTTTGAAAGTTTATTTGGTAGTCTAATATACAGCCTAGTGTATATCATAGTGAAAAAGATGAGAATTAAATATTAAAAATACCATGTGTATTTTAAGAGAGATTGACCCAGTAGTTTTGACGACCTTTAGTCAATGCAAATTCTGACACTTCCCAAAAACTTAATTTTTTGAAATAACGTTTAAAATTTTTCAGTATTCCAGACTTTTAGGTGCAATCTGTTTCTTAGGGTTTATCTTTTTAAAGGTCCATTGTCATGATAATACTCATGAAATACATGTGTTGCACTGTTCATAAAGAGTACTGATGAACTTTTTTCTCCACTTTTAACACCTTTGAGGTGTTTCTAGAAGGTATCTAAAAAAATCTTTCTTAGATGTGTCAGCATTCTAATTTGCTCTTTTGTCTTGCTTATAAAAGAACAAAAGATGAGGAGATTACAGACCATAATGCTGGGCTCTTTCCTTTCCAGAATCAGTATACAGAGGAAAGTCTTATATTAAATGCTCTTCCTGTCTAACAATTACGTTGATATGTACTGAATATAAATTTGAAGACAAAGGTTGTGACAGCTCAGCAAAGTATTTTTGTAATCTGACACCACTAAAACAGTGCAAAATAATTGATGCTTTGAGTTCTTGTTTGAGAACAGTTTCTGTCTACTCTTCTATAAATTAATAATTTAATCAAGTCTCCCTGCCCCAGAACTTAGAGCATTACATGAAAATATATGGTATAGACCATTCTATTTTGAAATAATTTTTAGTAATTTCTAACTTCTGCTAAGGCATACATTTAATAAATAATTTGCCTGTGAGATAACTTGTACAGTCAGTGTCAGTCCTTGCTACTTAATACATTAATAGATAGATATTAATAAATGTATTAATAGATATATTAGATGTATTAGATCTTTTTTTCCTTGAAGCACTGAATAGAGGTCCTTTTTATTGATATGATTTGTAGGTTGAATCAGTGGCCCTGAATTTAAATCTAACTTGATTAATTTTAATGGTTTTCATGTATCAGAGACTTCAGGGAATGTCTGTCTTCAGCAAGGTGAAAGCTCAAACTTGGCTTTAGAATGTTCATTTAAACTATTAAAAATTTAGCTGTATGTTTTGATTGTAAAAACAGTGTTTTTAAAAAACTTCTGTAAAATTATATACACACGCTAGCATGACACATGCTTTTGCTTTTACTCTAATATTCAACAGGGAAAGGATTTTGTTTTTTAAAAGAACTTGGCAGATATAACTTAAAGTTTAGTAGCAGTTGTTATAGGCTTTATTTCTGAGAAATGAACATCTAAAAATAGTGCTTTTTTGAAGCATGTGAGCTGCCTTTGTATAAAAAAAATTAGAGCTGCTGTCTCATGTGATGCTTTATATTGCTGGTTTTACTTCTAAGTCTTAGTCAAAAACTTTACTGGGAGGAGGACTAGGCATCATATTTTTTCATAGCAACATTTTAGACTAATTGTGCCTCTGTAGAAAAGAAATCAATCACATAGTGTTGACAACCTGTCAAAGGACTTGTTCTGTAATCTGTAATCAAAGTCATCAATTATATAATGTGAAAATAATGGTAGGCTTTGGGAATGTGTGTGTGTTTCTCTTACTTTTGTATATTTAGAATAAGAGTTATGGGTTGTGGCGGACAGGAATGTCCTGAAGTAGTAAAACTGTCATGTTTTGTTCCCTTAGTTGTTTGGAACTGCAGTCTGCAGTGATCTGAATTGCAGATGACAGAGGTGCTGTAGGCCATTGGAAAATGAAAAGGTCTTTTTGGCCAAAATGGTCTAGTTTCAGTACCCTACCATCTCGCAACAGTGTTTAGAAATATGTATTCTGCAGGTTTTAGGTAAATACACAAACTCAAATACTTCTGATGAAGAGAGGGGGTTAACCAACAACAGGGCGAGTTTGATGTGTAAACAGAATGTCAGTTGGAAAAGATCAAGGACAGAGTTAGACAGGCTTGTGTTTCAGCCTCTGGCATAGGAGCTGTTTGTACCAGTTCATAGGATAAACCATGCAATGATAAAATATTTATGTGAAAAGCCCCTGCATCACCATCTCGGGTGATGGGTTGCCCCACTCTCTGGTGTCATGTTGTATCTTGGCCAGGGCTGCTTGCAGGGCAGGCGGCAAAACAGGACCTGCTGTGGTGCCTTTTCACTCTTATTTCTTCCACATGCACGTAACACACTGCGAGTGAGCATCTGGCTGAGTCTCAGGTACTTCTGGTCTCATGTGTTTGTTTGCAGTATCTTTTCTGGTTCCGTTCTCTTGCTTCCCGACTCCCAGTGACAAATAAAGCAGCCCAGTGCTGAATAGTGGTGCTCCCAGTCCTTCAGTAAGTTGCTGGACCTCTGTATAGTTTCTGCAGACTTCTTGTTCTCTTGTCAACCACTATTCTCTTGAATCTAACATCAGCATAGGGTAGGACAGTTCTAGTCTGAACATAAACTGTTTCCTAGTCTGCAGTATGTTATCTGTACCTTAAGAATAAACATTTTGCCTTGAAAGCCATTGAATTTTTCAATACATTTCATGTACTGCTACCCACACCTGTCTGGTAAATTCATGGGTTTCACTATTTGACCTGAATTTGGTCTCTGGCAGGAATAGGTGGTTATTTGCCAAGTGTGCTTATATTTTGTTTCAGTTTTTCCTGTTCAGTCAAGTCCTTTTCCAGAAAGTGCAGAATTATGAAAGAAGGGTTACATCACCTTTACAATTATGTGTACTGCAATTGCAGTACTTCACATTTGCACATTGCACTGTCAGTTTACAATTTAACGCCCTTAGGCAGATGTGGGAGATAAAATCAGTGTTTTGAGATCAGGAGTGCAAGACAAGATTCCTGCTTGCAAAGATTTTCATTTTCATTATTATTTTTCTTTTTTACACTTCCTGCTGTTAAGTCCTGATAAGAGAAGCAAGATTGGATCCTCTAACGCAGAGCAAGAATTTTGCTACTTTATGGAGCACAATGTTTTTGTTTGGATATAGAAGATATGTCATGTTTAGTTTTATTTTATTTTTAAGGAGGAAATGTTCTTGGTGATCAGTATTCTTGTTTTCTCCTTTTCTGTTATTCATGGATTTCAAATGCAGTATATCCTTAAAGACATAAGTGGAATTTGCCTTTTATCTGTACATGGCTGAGCACAGTGGTTTTGGTTAGCAAGGATTTAAAAAATATTCCAGATCAAATATCAGAAAGGCATACAGGCTATTACTGTGTAGTTACCCTCCTTTAGTACCTATATTTGAGGCATTCAGTAGGAGAGAAGTTTTATGAAACTTAGTTCTATGAAAATATTTAGATACAAAATATCCTCTTAAATTTAAAACTGCACTGTTTGTCTTGCATCCTAAACAATTTCAAATGTTACCTGTTTGTAGGTGAACTGAATCTGTGGTTTCTAAGTTTGTGTTTGTACGCAAAAGTAGTTAGGCTTGGATATAGCATTAGTAGGTGCTTGCACATTACTTACAGCTTCAAAGGTTTTTTAATTCCTTCCAAAACACTTTTCTGAAAGGGGAGTGGTTTTGGAAACATTTTGTGTTATTTCAGCTTTCTTCAGAGCTTCAATCTTTTGAAACCAGTCCAGCTTAAAATTTTTTTAAAATGCTGTGTGTCAAATCATACGAGCACTAAATTGCTGCTGGAGAGTTTCCACTCAGAAGAAGTGGTTGAGGCAGTTGCTGTTTACTGATGATGGCTTCTAATAATGGCTTTTCTATAAGCGTATTTGCCAGATTTGTTGCTTCAACTTTTCTGAACTGCGGAGTCTCTTGAGGTCTTGCCTTTGGCATTGAGATGCATGTATTTTAGTTATGACCTAACACTGTTTTCATTGTCCTTCTTTCCTGCTGCTGCTTTTTGTGCACTTGCTTCTTCCTGGCCTGGATTTTTATGTTTGCTGTTCTTCATTCCTCAATTGTATGTATACACAGCCTCATGGTGAGAGCAGAGAATCTCCTGGACCATCAAGTAAGTGACTCCTCTCTCCTACATTATATTTGCACATATGTTCATAGTAGTTAGCATATATCTTTGCATATAGTTGCTGGGATAAATACTAGGTTTTCTTCTGTATCATTATTAAGAAGTTGAAGTGTGATGAAAATTTGATGTTGGAAAAGTATTTTGCCTGGCATACCGCTCATCTAAATGTTTCCCTATCATAGCCTTTTATTTTTTTAGTGGGAAAAGTTTATTCTTCACCTCTCCCAGTCATAGCTAGGAAAAAAAAAAATCTTTTACATTGTTTATCTGGAAGAGAAAAAGCTATTTTTATCTGTTTGAAATGAAACTTTCAAATGCTATTGTAATATCCGTAGTAAAGGTATGTAAATAATGGTTCAGAAACAGTTTTTCATTTTTGAGCTTGTCAATTTCTAGTGGTTCACACATAACACATTAATTTCAATAATTTTTACAGAGTCAGAATTGAACAGGTGTATATATGCTGTAATTCTTCAGAAGTGGATCTGGTGGGGTGCTAGGGAAAACTTCAGATGTATATATGTGCTTGCATGCAGCCAGAGACTTACTGGTGCCATTGATCTGTGGGCATTAGTATATTTGGCAGAGTGATTTTGCCTGAAATTAAGTTTTGTATATGTGGTAAGAAGAAAGGTGCAGGCACAAATTGTTTCTTTTTTCTAAGAGAAATCTGTGCAGAAGCTGTGATCTTAACTGATGTGGATTATTTAACTGATGTGGATTATTTTAGACATTAAAAAACAATGTTGCATTGAATTGTAATAAGCCTCTTCCTGTATATGATTTCCTTGTGGTATTTTCAGTGATGTAGGCACTTCCACAGGCTCATTATAGAAACAGAAGTGGGAATCTGACACTTCAGATTTTTTTTTCATAGCTTTACCTGGAATAAATTGGCTATAAAGACTCCAATTTATGTTTCTTCTAATGCATGAATTGTACTGACAAACTTTTATATTAGTAATTTGATGACCAGTATGATGAACAGGAACAAAGTATTTGTTCTCAACTCTCAACAGTTCTGTTGGTATTGAAATGTGACCTCTAAAGAGTCACAAGGAGGCTTTGATATTTGCTATTTGTTGTTTTTTCTCTAAAATAATGCCTTGTCTTCTCCCTCACCTCAGAACACGTCTGAGCATTAGAATGAGGCATTTTGCAGGAGGGGGGACAGCTTTCTCCAAGGGGCTGCTATGGGGTGGATAAATAGTTATATTCTTAACTGTTTTGTTTCCATTTGTTTAGTACTTTTGTGATGCTTTGTATAAAAAGGAGATTCAAAAAAATTCTCCTGCCAATCATTCTTCAGCTTTATAGATGGAATTCCTCGAAAACCCACTTGGTTTAAGAAGTTCACCTTGAATCCCCAGGCATGAGAATGCTTGCCACATCTGTATTAGGTAGGAAAATAGCCTGACAGTTCTAGGAGTTGTTGCAGGACCTAATTGACTCTTAATGAAGGAATATGAATTTTACAGTGAGCTTGAAGCTTGTTGTAGTCCTGTTAGTGTGACCGAGTCACCACTGCTGAATGTAGCTCATGCTTTAGTAACACTCGTGGGCAGAACTTGCTTATGCTCTGGGTTACTGGCAAGTACTGCCTGAGAAATTATTGCATTGTAACAGCTCAAAGAAACCTTTGGAATTCCCAAACTTAAAGCTTAAAAAAGAGTTAGCAGTGCTGCATGCTGTGCCCATTGACAAACAAGCCTTCTGCACAGGTTACTCAGGAGAGGGTTGCTAGTGCAGTTCCTGCTGCTGTGGCATAGGGGCTGGTGGGAGCACCTGCAGGGCACAGTAGGCTGAGAAATCCCATCCCTGCAGAAGCTAAGTGGCCAGTGGCCCATCAAAAGGAGTTTTCAGCTAGTTGGCTGAAAGTTGGTCCTCCTGCGGTGCACTGTACACCCTAAATCTTTAAAACAAGTATAGCTCACTCTCCTTGCAGTGACCCATTTTGTGCAAACCTGTGAAGCAGCTGCTTTTTTACCCCCCTTTTATTTTCACATACAAGACCTTCTGTGGTACTATCCCTTACCAAGACTTCAGCAGCTTCCCTGCTCCCCCCTTTCCCTTACTTTTGTGGTTGCAGAACAATAAAGAGCAAGTTCGTAACAAGAGGAGCAAAATCAGACACTATTTTGAAATACCAGCCTTCTGGCACTGATAGACTTGATAGACTTGGTCAAATGAGCTTATTGCTTCCCTTGTCTGTTTCCTTGCATATTTTTTCCTCAGCAGCAGTTCACATAGAGTATAATTTGTCTGGAGCAGAGCTTTATGTGGCTTATCTGATGTAGAAAAAGAATACAAGTGGTGTACTGCAATCCTTGCATTCTTCATAGAATCATTTAGGATGGAAAACACATTTAAGAATCATCAAGTCCAGCTGTTAACCCAGCATTGTCAAGTCCGCCATTGAACCATGTTCCCACCTGCCACATCTATACATCTTTTAAATACCTCCAGGACTGGTGACACTCCCTGGGCAGCATTCCTCTTCCAATGCTTGAGAAGCCTTGTGATGAAGAAATTTTTCTAGTATCCAATCTAAACCTCTCATGCCACAACTTGAGGCCATTTCCTCTTGTCCTGTCACTTGTTTTGTGGGAGAAGCTACCTTTCAGGTAGTTTTAGAGAGCAAGAAGTCTACTGAATCCCCTTTGCTCCAGGCTGAACAACCCCAGCCCCCTCAGCCATCCTCATCAGACTTGTGCTCCGGACCCTTCACTATCTTCCTTGCCCTTCTCTGGACGCTCAAGCATCTTTTTGTTTTTTCATATTGCTTTGTGTTCATTCCAGGTTTTGCTGCAAAATGTTTCCACTACTGTAATAAGAGTAGTGATAAAGCTAAGAAGGCCTTTGTACTTTGCAGAGTCCATCCAGAGAATAGAACTTGTTTGGTTTGACTCAAATCTTCTGCTGAACTTTTAAGGAAAGCTTGGGAACTCTTAAAATCATCCGTGTTGTAAGTTCCAGTCTTTTCTTTAGTAAATATTGCTTGTTTCCCTCTTTTAACGTGTTGCCAGTATATCTGCTTTCACACAACAGGTGTTACAGAGACAATAATTCTTTGACTGTGAAAAAAGGTACAGTTTTGTTGTGTGTAGCTTAACAAAATGTATAGAAACTATAAAACAGGATGGCTGGCCAGGTGATCCTAGAAATAGGTAAGAAGACACCAGACAAGTCTTTCAGACTGATCAGACTGATAAGGTTCAAGGTGAGTAACTCTTTTGTTTTAAGCCTTTGCCTTTGACAGAATTTGTACATGATTTGTATTGCTAAGGCTTGTTTCTTGTGATGTATATACAGGCATTCATCTTAGCTTTCTGGGATGTTGGTACAGCTTGATCTGGCAAGCTGTTTCATGGGTTGGCTGAGTTGTGGCTAGTTATACCAAAAGCTATCACGAAAGTGTCAAAGAAAAGTATTTCAGAAGATATGCAACAGCTCAGTGCTGTATCTGTATTGAGTATCAGCCTTTCCAAACTCATGCTAGTTTTTGTTTTCATCTCTTACCTCATGTCTTAGACCAGTCTTACTGGCTTCTTTCTGCCATCCTCTCCAAAGTAAATATCTTGTTTGAAAACCTTAGTTTTTAGAATGAAGTGTTTCACAACAGTGTGATTGAATACCAGTTTTATAAATAGCAGTGAAGTTCTTCATAGAAATCTATGCACAAGCCCATTGCATGAGTATCCATTTTGTATTTCAGCAGTGGTAACAAACAGTGATGAACAGCCTATAACTCCAGGAAAAATGAACCAGCACCAGGGGAAAGAAGCCTATGTAACTCCAACCAAAGAGTTACTCCAACCGTGTCTCAGTCCAGCAGCTGCCTATAGTCATGGTAAGGCAAAGTTATTTTTTACAGAGGTTTTAAGGAGCTTAAATTTTGACATTAATTATCTGCTCCAAATATTGGTTCAATATCACTGCCTTTTACAATAAAGAGGTAAGGAAGAAAGCATATTGAAATTTTGTATGTAATTATTTGTATCTTTGTGATAATCTGAAACAGGAAAAAAATTGGTTGCGTAATGCACTAGTTTATTAAGGCATGCTATGATTTGTTTGATGGGAGGATAGTCCACATGATGGTAAATGATTATTTGTAGTCCTGTAAAACCCACAGTAACATTCTTTCCTCAGTATTCAACTTGTGTCTTTATGCTGCAGTGTTATGATGTACCATAAGTGGAACTTTTGTGGAAAGATACTTCACCAATTACTTCTACTGAAAAATTCTCTTTAGAAAAAGCAAAAAAGTCTCAACACTATTTTTTGCCCACTTTCAAGTGGTCCCCTCTGCCTTGCTAAACCTGTTGAAAACAAACTGTGTGGATCCATGAGAACTGACTGGATGGAAAGTGAAACTCATTAGTGTACTTGACATACTGATAGAGTATTCAAGAAACAAAAAAAAAAGCAATAGTTGCTCTCCTTGTTCTTATTTGCATTTTAAATTACTTATATTTGTTGCTTAGGAAATCAATGGACATCTTTCTCAGGATATGTGAAGTTCCTAGTGGAAACTTCAGGCTTTAAAATTAATATTCTCTTCCTTTTAGTATTGGCAGCCATGCTAGTCATTCACGCGTCCTTTAGTTTTTTTCATAATTAGTGTTCCTGTTCATGGTTTTATATTTTTAACTGGTTTTGGTACGAGTCTCCCCAACTGCCATAGCTTGCTTTGTCAAAGTAACGATATTAGTGTGTCAGAGTAATAAAGGGAGTGTCTTAGGTAACTTTGAATCATATTCCTGTTTTTCCCTTCAGTTGTACTGGACAAGAAAAAAACTTTGAAACAACGACAGTTGTTACTGTGCTAAATCTGGTAGTATTTTACCCTATTTTAAAGTTATTATGGCAGTATTTTTGGTACTACACACAGCTAGTTCAGATATATGTTCTAATTCCTGGTATTATCTCACTGAAACAGCACTTGATGTCCTCTGGCTTGTGTGAATCTTACTTTGGAAATATTTTCTGGATAATATACATGTAACTTGTGTGTAGCTTTTATTATGTTGAAAGAACTTTTGGTTATTTTCTCTCTGTACTTTGTTGTATCTTTACTAGACAAATGCTGGAGTTGTGTGAGTGTATTTGAATATTCTAATAAAGTCTTCCTTTTAATATTGATGTTCCCACTAAGTTATAAAGTCAAACTCTTGTGTTTTTTTCAGGGCTTTCACTCATAGGAAAATCATTAAAATGGGTTTGAAAAGCACTAAGACTTAATTGTCCTATGTCAAGCTCCTTGCAGATATTAAGTTTTCCTCTCCAGATTTTTTTTTCTTCTGAACATTTCTGGGCTTAGATAAGTGAATTTTAGCCCGTTAAATGTATTGGTGCCTTTTTTAGCATCAGTCATCATTGACTTAGTTTTCCAGGAGCACTACTAGATAAAAGGCTGTACTTTCATGGAACAAGAAATTTGGCTTGCATTCATTTTTAGTAGAGAAATTATAGAATGTGGGCTACGCTTCAGCATCCCACAGTTATTGTCTTGCAGCCTATCTACAGCTTGGGAGGCGATTTTAATGGAGTGGGTTCACCAATATTTAAAAATTGGGTGAATATTCAATGATAGTTATTCCTATGGCAAAATTACAGTGCTGGCAATAATGTGAGCTTATTACATTGGAGAAAGAGATGTAGTGGAAGCCTGAAAAATATGAAGTAGAGCAGAGCTTCATGTGATGGAGTACTTGAGGCTGACTGTTGTAACTGAAATCCAGTTAGCTAAGATCTTTATGATGTGCCTGTGGTGCGGTATAATGAGATAGGAAGTGTTTAGATACAGAATTTGAAGGCATTTACAAGGAACTAAATGGAAATACTTTTAGTCACTGACACCTGAAGTCATCCTTAGGAGATGAGTAATGTAAATAAACAATTTTCAATATCATGCTAGGCACAGAACAACGGAAAATCAAATTACAATACTGTCTACAAAAAACTGATTAAATATATATAAGGGAGAACTGTGACACAGGTACTTAGCTTTTGCTGCTGGGCAGTTGGATGCTGTGCAGTGCTATTTGGCTACTTTTACCTAGGTTTCCTTCTGCTTGAATAAGAAGCACCTGTGTTGCAAGGCCACTTTGGCATAGAACTTGTAGCTCAAAACCAGGTGAGTCAGAATGAAACAAAGCCTGTGATGGGGCAGTCTCTGGAACAATGAGCATTAACTTCAGTGTTAACATGGAAACTGCCACAGTGGCTGTCCAGCAGCTGTCTAGGGACAGGCCTGCTCAGTGACCGTTTTTTGGAAAATCTACTGGGACAAGCTTAGTATGTGTCATCTGCTTGTGTTTTAAGTAAGATCCTAGTGAAAAGTATTACAAATATGGTTAAAACTGTGAGTCTTAATGTGAGGGAGGAGAGGTAAACATTTAACATCAGTTTGAGTCCCTGACTTCCTCCTATTTGGAACAAAGAGAACCATGTAATATGTCAATGTGAAGTTGTAAGTGGTATGTATTTTATTGTTTTAGGTGCTGCTGTGTATGAAGACTGTTTTCATTACTGTGTTTTTATTTATGACCATTTCTCTGGATTTCAGAAAGATTCTATTTTCCTGTACTTGGTTTCTTAGTTTAAGACATATCTTCCTCCTCCCTCACTCCTGTCACTCTTGCAAGACAGAGCTTAGTATGTTGTCTGAGACAGATGGGGATCTTATTGGAGTCAAATATAGATTTATTTTAAAAATGTAGAGTACAGTTTGATCTGGCAGCACTGTCTAGTGATTGTTCAGCAAACTCTATTTAAAATGTCACTGTTCTATATAATCTTTGCGCTGTTTTACATAATATTTTAAGATACTTGAAGTTACCCTGTCTGAGTCTGAAGCCGCTTACCTGTGAGGCTACGGATTGGTATGTGTGGGTGTGGCGGTCACACTAACTTCCATAGAAAACTTTAGCAAGGTTGTTTTTTTTTCCTGTATGCTTCTAACCCGTTTATGTGGCAAGTTTAGAATTTTAGTGGCCAAACACTAATTCAGACATAAATAGCATTGATCCTGAGATGGGCTTTTAATTTTTAATTTTTGTGGATTTTATTTATTCCTGCCTTGCTCCTCAGATAGTTAACTAGAGCATCAGAATAGCCTAGTCCTGATCATAGTGATACAACTAATGTGCCTTGAGCATACTAAATGATTATACTATGTTTTTTTTATTCAATATTTTATTTAGACTTGGAATAGAACCTAAATAATTCAGTAGCCCTTTGATGGAAACTTTAATGAGCTTGGAGAGTTAGCTTTGTCTGTGAAGCTTTGCTTATGTTAGTGGGATGGTGTTTCTTTAGGCTCTAGTGGACAGCATGGCCTTGCCAACTCACCAAGACCATATTTTTTTAAGTGTACTGCTAAATCATCATTCAGTTCTAGCAGCTGACACACACATAGTATGATGTTAATTTAGCTCATTTTCTGTGTTTGCATTCAGTGGTTAAAAATGTTATTAATTATTTATGAACAAACAACTAAACTTCTGTCGAGCTTACTTTTGGAATTTTCTTTTTTTGACTTAGTGTAAGTATGACCAAATGGAATAACTGCTTTCAGTGCGTTAGTAATTCTTTTTGATAGTAGTATTTGGCTTGTAGATGACAAAATCTTTCCAGTCTGTCTGGTTCCAAACCAAGCTGTTTCCTCTATATTTGGGTTATATTTTATCTTTAATAGTGATTTCTGGTTTTCTTTTCACCTTTCCTATGAGTTTACTCTCTATGTCTAAGCATACTTAGTCATGGAAGTAACTTCATGCAGTCTCCTGTTTCCCTTCACTGTATCTGTTCTTTGAGTAAAGAAGCTGATGAATGGCTAAATAACTTACTATCTTGACACAGTAAGAGCAATTTATTACTAAGCATGTCACTTCACTTCGTCTTCCCGTAAGTCTATCTTACTGTCTCACTGCTAAAGAAGAACGGTTAAAAGTCTACTTGAGGCTCTCCAAAAAGCTTTTTTCTTAACACTGCGATATTAACAGTAAATGTTTCTTCTGAAGTGAGCAGCCTTTTCTGCAGAGCAAATGCATTTCATGTCTTAGAAAAATGTTAACACTTCTGCTTTCTCCTGCCACAGAAGAATTCTTTCCAAAACCTTTCAAGCTCTCATGCTTGGAGACTCTTGGTCTTGTTTTATTAGTGGGTACTTTAATTTGTCTTGCCTTGCTTTTAATGACAAGGAAGTATTTTGTAATCAACAGTGTGTGGTGGGAGCCATGGGCACTGGTTGTTCTTTAGGTGGTACTGGATTAATGCCTGTTGTCCTGCTGCAGGGTCCTGAGTCTAGTTACACAGGTGGTCGCTTTTCAGTTTTTCCAGACAGAGTATGGAAGTAAAGCCTCAGTTCCACCAAACTGTGTAACTTATTTGGAGTAGCTTTCGTGATGCTTGTCTTAAATAGGATGTGAGTAAGGCTCTGGTCACAATAGGAGGAAGGAGCTTGAGCCCTAAATAATCTGATCTTAGTCTATGTTATAAAACTGAATTTCTTGTAAAATATTTTAAGTTCTGCGGTGTGTGGTTAGTTGTGTGGCTAGTCTCCTGAACACATTATCCTGACCTCCTGCTTTTTTACTGTCATGCGTACTCTGGCACATTCCTCTCAGCAAGTCATTGTGTTTATTAGAACTTGCCATTTCTGAAATGCTGCTCCAGTATTTGTGGCTTGGGTGAATTGCATATACTGCTTTTGTGTGGCTTATGGCTTTATGAAGGTGTGGTACTGGGTTTAAAAGGCACAGCAGGGCTGATTGCTGTGAAACATCTCAAGCAAGTTCTCTTTCTTCATGCCAGTCTCTGCAGGACTGGACTACTTGAACCTGACCCATGACTTTGAGAATTTCATAAGGGTTGAGATGACAGTGTTGAAACTTGAGCAGTGAGCAAAGCTATTTACTTAGCATGGGAGGAGCTGAGCAGGCTGTTAGCAAGTGAGGAGGTACAGCCAAGTACTGCTGTCAGCAGTGCATGGGGAGCCTTGGTGGTCATTGCTCACCACTCTCAGGCTTCCCTCAGGAATTACTCATCAGCTAAACTGCACTGGACTTGGAAGTGCCAGAGAACAGAAGAATATTTGGTGAAAGAGAACAGAAGAATATTTGGTGAAAGAAATTTGCCTCTCTCAACTACTCTCCAACTTGTAGCCTCAGGGTTTAGGTATTTTTTTTTTTTTCTGAATCAAGTATCAGTGCAGAAGGCAAGTATATCTTTAATACCCTTTTTGTTAAATAGGAAAAAACCACTTTTACTTCAAATCCTGTTATGAAAATCAGGTGTTGGATAAAACCTACATAGGTATGATAGTCTACCTGTTTTCTTTTCCTGTTTTGTGCATGCTGCAAAGAGTGTCTTTATACTTACGACCTTTTCATGGACTGGAGGGAGAATTCTACTGGAAAAGGTAGTAATGTTGAAATGTCAGGGCAAATTACTGTCAAAATTGCAGGGCAAGTCTGAAAAACTTCTGCCTTCCTCTACTATACCAACTTGCCTTCCTCTACTATACCAAGCTTTCCTTTCTTTTTTCTCTAGCTTTCACAGAGTTTGGTTTTAAGATTTTGGCTTTTCCCTTGGGGAAAAGTTGTATTACTGCATCAGTATCAGCTTGTAGAATGTGTTAGTTATTCTAAACTTCTAAAATCTCTAGAAAAGGATTATTATAGTGAAAATTCTTCATTTGGGTAGTCCAGATACATTTGATTTGAGTTCAATTTCATTGAATTTATGCCTTTACAATTTAGAGTGGTCTTTTTTGTTAAGATGGTGGTTTTTCCAGCTGTAAATATTTTTCTATTGGAGAAATGTTATAAAACAAAAAACAGACATTGTCAAAAGTGTTCACAAGTTGTCAGAACTCCATGTATCTTCTATTTGACTTTGTTTTGTACACCTAAATTTTACATTTTGCTCCTGGCAATATCCTGGAAGAATGTCCTAAGCACAGTATCAGGATTGGTTTTTCAGCCAGCATTTACTATTTACTGTTAAAGAAGCCCTGATTCAATATCTGATGTGAATAATTAATTCTGTCCTTTAGAAAAATATATACATTAAATAAGTTTTTGTTCTCTGAAAAGACTAAGAATGGATTCTTCCCTTTGTGCTCTGCGCCCCATCCTCCTGCCCTGAGATAAATGAACTAAATATTTCAGTCATGTAGGGTTTTTTGTCTTCCTACTGATATAGATGTATTATGAAACAGAGAAACCAGGAAGTTTTTTTTTCTGTTTCCGTGTTATACTTAAGTCTAGTGCCTCCTATCGTAACTTGAACTTTCATTCAACAAAACTCATATATTCATGTACAGATACACTGCGTCATGCACCTGATGCCTTTAAGCTAAAGTGCAGATACTTCCCTGTTTATACAGGCTTTTCTGCCATGTCTGACTTACGCAGTTGGACATGGCTGTAGCTCTATTTGTGAGTATCTGAAACTGTGTAAACTTCTTTGCTGTATATGAGAGTACATTTTCTAAGTATATAAATTCTTTAAGCACTCAAAACTAATATCAAAAGGATAGAAGGCTGCCTGGGACGTTAATCTAAGGTCACAAGGTCTGATTTCATCAGTAGATGGACCCATGCTGTCTCAATTTATTTTCAGGAAGGAGAGAAGAAGAAAAAGGATTTATGAGATTTTTTTGGTCTTTATGGGAGACAGGAATGAGGAGATGAAGAAGGAAGCTTAAATTAGATCTTTTCCTCCTCTGTTGTAGTAGTGAGACAGAGTTATATTTTGGGAAAAGGCTCAGAGCCTGCCTCTCCTGTATTGCTGGTGAGTTAAAGCAGAAGATGCTTAGAATACCTGGATAACAGTTTCCTTGACTGGAGAGAGCCTCAGAGCGGGGAAATGTAACATTATTCATATTGAAATTCTTAATTTTATCTACTCAAGGAGTTCCGTTTCAGTTCTAAATGGAGAAAAGGGCATAGGAAGGTTTTAATCTGTTCCTGTTTACAATTCGGCTACATGAGCAGTGTCAAGGGACCTGAGAGGTCATGGAGAGAGGTAAGGGAAAGGCCTTCAGGACTGTTATTTCCTGAAACTCCTGGAAATATAGCCACTCCTTATAACATGAACATAAGGTGGCAGAGAAGACCCAGCTGTGAAACAAGCTGGTGGGCTGGCAGGTAGGGCCCAGCAGCTGGAGGCAGATGCAGACCAAGTGGTGTCTGATAGAGGGGCTTCCTCCCTCTTTAGTCTGTGTAGACTTAGACCCAGCCATTCCGGTATGAGGGACACATGGAAGCATAGAAACCAGTGTCAGCAGAGTATCCTGGGCAGGGTCACAGCCCTGACGCTGAAAGAGGAGATAGCAGCCCCATTAACTGGGCAAGGTAGGTCTGTAATGAGAGGATACAGTTCCTTCTGTGTGTAAGGAGAGTTCTACTGCACTTTTCTCTTGGTTTTAATTAGAAAAGAAAAGAAAATGCATATTCTGAATAGATTTGGACCAAGGTATTTGCTCTGTTTTGTAATTAAGACAGATATGGAGGTGATACGGAGGTGTGTTTATTAAAACAAAACACGCAGAAAAACCAAAAGAAAAAGCCCAACAACAAGAAAAAAAAACCCCAAAAATCCAAACCAAAAAACCCACCCAAACAAAACCAAACAGAAAGAAAGGTAGTGTTCTCCCTCCTTGCATTTCCTTCTCATTGCCCCGCCACTCTTTTCTGTTCCTTCTGGACAGAACGCCTGGACAAGGATCTGGACAGGGACTGTTTCAGCTGAAGGAAGTGTGAGACACAGGATTGCATAAATGGAGACAGGCCTGAATACATGATTCTTGTCCAGTTTTTCCTATTCCCTGTGCTTAAGTGATTTGTGTTTTTCATAAAGCTTATAATGGTTTCTATTGATGCCTAATCTGTGCCTCATCTTCGTTTTTTTCTGGTACATCTTTTTACCTTGTCATATATTGGGAAGTTAACTACGCTTCTCTGTATAAGGAGATGGCGTAAATAGTAGTATTTGAGGATTAATCATGTTCACACTACTATTGTTTTAATTTATGGAATGTGATTCATTTTGTAAGAAAAGGAGACCTCTAGTGTGGTGTAGGGCAAGAACTCAAGTTCTTATTTTGAAGACAATTCTTGGTACCCTTATTGTCCTGTTTTTTAGTAGAGAAGGTTTCAAAACCTGTTTTGTCAGAAATAAGGTTTGATGGGGAAAATGGAACCAGCAGAGAAAACACCAGATGGGAAGAAAGAGCACCCATCAGCAAGAGGGTGGCTGTGCACACTAGTCATTGCAGCAAAGAGGCTGCTGATGTAACGAACAGTGGATGAAGGTGGTTAGGGAGAGATTATTTGACTTTCTTCTGGTAGCTGCCAGCAGGAGGAGTTTGGATCAGGAGATTTCTAGTGTTGAAACACAATTTACCGGAACCTTTCATGTTTAAAATTTACGCTGGCCCATTTAAGTATTTTATTCATTGAATAAAATATTTGGGGCATTAATAATAAAAAAGCCTGTTTTGTGGAGATTTTTTAGGGCAGCTCTTCTCTGAGTCAGGCTGGTTTGTATATAAAAATATGGGAGAGTTTTAAGAAGAAAAAGCTATTGCCTCACCTTTTAAAGAAAAATAAGAAATGAAGATGTAGAAGCCATGGCAGTCAGTTGGCAAAAACTAGTTAGGTGAGTGCCTGAACAGGAAAATTCATCTTAGTTGTGTAGTGCAAACAGTTTACTCCCTTTTCAGATTCCCAGAGCGTACCACAATTCAAACAAGGAAGTCTCATGAGTTGTCCTTTGTGCAATATAAATATGGGACTTGAAAGACTGACAGGAACTTAATTTAAGGAATCCTTAAAACATAAATACCATTTTTTGTGTGCTTAGAAATGAATAGGACCAAAACTGAGAGGTAGGGAATGAGATGTGGTGTGTTTACCAGAAAAAAAGGAGCTGAAGCAAAGCCATTTCACTTTAAACATCCTAAGAGCTTTGATGAGAGGGGTATAGTGTTGCTTGGCTTGCTGCTGATTTGGCAGCCTCTGTCTCTTCACTGCATTTTTCATGTGCGCCCTTCGTTTGTTTCTTTTTTTTCTTCTTTTGTATCTTACTCATCAGAATGTGAGGTAAAAGGCTGCTACTGCAACACTCTTGCTCCAAGCAGCTTATGCTAACCAGCTTTCACAGAGAATATAATCCTTACACAAACATCTTAACTCATGAAGGAAGAAGGTCCAGTGCAACGTAGGTTTTCTTCATGTGCTGGGATTTCATCTGTGTTTTCTCCAAGAGCTGATGGCCGAAAGCTTGTCCGGAATGCTTCATTTGGTGGATATAATGAGCTCTCTCCTGCTTTACCAGGTTTGTTTCTGTCTTGCATTTCTTAAAATGTACAGAAGCGAATAGAATTTCCACCTCAAATTTTCGCTCTTGAATGAGAGTCATGTAGTAAGATGTTACTGGAAATCGGAAAGAGTATTGCTTATGTGCATTTAGATAACAGCTCTTTGTAGTGGCAAGATTTGCAGACAGGGAAACGAGTAAGTTAGCTTTTACACTGTCACAAATCTCACTTTAAAATGCATTGGTGTATTTGAGACTGACTGGAATGTTTGTTTTGGTTGTTTGAGCTTTTAGGACTGAGGTTCTGTGATGTGGTTTATAAATGCTTTCCTCTCTTGTACTTTCTACTGCTCCCCCCTGCCCCCCTCCCTCCACTACACACATAATGGATCTGCTTTAAAATGGTAAGGTACAGCAGAAGGTTTTCATTTAGCTGTAACTATTGGAAAATATGCAGGCTGGTCATCAACGGTTTGACATAAAATGGCAAGATACAGAAAACGAGAGCCATAAACATAGCCTTCCTAAACTCTGTAGTGCACAATTTTGAAGACTTACAACCCCTGCAAGGGCTTTAATCTCCTTTTGCTCAGATTTGTTGTTTCTTGAAAATCAGTACTGGAATATTGAAATTATTTTTTAGATCATTGCACATCATTCTTCATAATGTGCACTTCTGATTTAGATACCTGAATTTCAGGAGTTTATTTCAGAAAGCTTCAGTGCTTGAACATGGGTTACAAGGTCACCCATTCCTGAAGGGGCATTCCTGAATTGTGCATTCTTTTCAGAATTGCTCTGGGTGTGTGATTTGCCTTGTGCATGTGCAGAGATGCACTTCATTGTGTAGTCCCATGGGGCCGGGATGTTGGGCGAAGGAAAGAGAGGAATAAAATAATTTTCACTTTCTTTTGCATGCCTCCTGCCACATGGCTCACTGAATTTGTAAGCCCTGGCTCTGAAGCCCTGGAGCAGAGTTAGGTGCAGACCATGGGGGAAGTTGCAGACACCATGTTTTATTAAACTTGTTTTATCCTGGAATGTTTCCTTTCACTTTGTTTCAAGAAATGCTTAGGCTTCTACCAAGCATCTAATACTGAGTTTTATTCTAGCTGCTGATGAAATAAAGGATCTCAAAGCTTGAAAACATGGGGTTGGCAACTAGACAGGTGCTTCCTACCTTCAAAATAAATATGTGTAGTCTGGTAATTAGTGGAGAGAAAAAAAAAAGTCTCATTTTGTATTTGCTTCCTTTCTGTATAGAATTCTGCAATTAAAGCTGATCACTGTTCATAAGCAGACAATGAATGACCACTTTAAATGCAGAAAAAATGGAAAGCAGTTTGTAATGAAAAAATTCAAATGTGTACATAGAATTTAAAAGATGCTTTCTCTTTTGGAATCTTCCATCTATCTCTGAAGAAATTCAACATTCCTAAGATGCTTAATGAACATTCTTTATGTACTCTTCCCAACTGGTTTAAGCAAAGAGTAATTGCCTGTTTTAAATATACTCATGTATAGTTAGAATGATGACAGTCTTGGGTTATTTTTTTTTTATTTCCTATGGTGCTTACAAAAGAAAACCCTACTGTTAAAAAATATATAAAAGGGCTTTGCTTACTTTTCTGAGACTTCGATTACTTTTCTGATTACTTTACTTTCAGGAGTCTGCATGGACTAATATTAACTAATTGTTAATGTGGGACTGTGCTCTTAAATCTGGTTGTCAATCAGCTTTTGAAAGTCAGTCAGTTAACAAGATTATGGTTCCCTGTGTTCAATTCTTCAGAAAGCTTTTTCCTTTTTTTTTCTGATGTGCTTATTATATAGCACCAGTATTGATAATTTGCACTAAGTACAGCTCATAGTTCTTACAGAAATGTTTTCCAGCTCAATATTTGTTCCTTAAAACCTCACATGCACATCAGTAATCAAATCAGGCTGTTCCTTTCTTTTCACTTGGAAGTCAGTAATACTGCTGCTTGGATTGCTATTTTTGATCTCTTCATGCATTGCATTTCTTACTGTTTTTTTCTGTATGTTTGAAAAAAAGCTTCCAGTGGATAGTAATTATTTCTTTTATGGATAAAATAGATCTGACATTAAAAAGTAACATGCTTATTTTCTGATGTATATATCTTATGTATCATAATTGCAGATGGCATTTATTGAGAGGCATAAAACCAGCATTCGAGGTATAAGAGTTACATGGTTGGTTTTGGTTTTTCCCTTCCTTCAAAACTGACGGAAGGGACAGATTGTGGGTGCAACTTCAAAAAGTATATGTTACGCTTGAAAATTGAAATCTGTTACTTAGGCAGGTTTTTTTTGAAACTGTACCCTGCCACAGGCTTTATTCTAAATGGTCTTTAATATTGCAGTGTATATAGCTTTGCTTTTTGTCAACAACAGTGTTTTGAAGATTTTTTTTTTATTGACTACATAATCTGTCTCAATCTCTAAAACAGCACTGTTTGATTTTGTTTCATTGACCTCTTGTATGCAAGGGTTCTGGTTCCTCTGTCAGGCTCTTAAATCTCTCTGAAAGCTCACAATGGGTTTTAATGTAGGTTTTTGTGTGCAAGTTCTGGAAGAATGTGCTGGCCGTTCACAGTAAGAATGCACTAGTGGACAGTTTCCCTTGACTTCTGAGGTCATACTGTGAACTGTGGCTGACTGCACTGGCATTGGAATCAGCTTTCAGAGCCCATGGCACCTGTGCTGTAAAGATAAGGAAGGTCACACTGGGAGAGAGTCTGTTAAGATGTAGTGTTGCTTTGAATGCAACCACTGATGCTCAGAACTGCTTCAGAGAGTTGTGCTCCTAACTCTAAAGATTGCTTTCAGAATTGTAGATAGAAAATGACACATGGATTCAAAGGATTCAATAGAGAGAAAATTACAGAAAGGGATTGTCTTCAACACCTGAACTTCTACATTTTGAAATGTGAACTCAGGTTATTTCTATTAAGAGCTGCTGATTGAGTTACAAGGTGGGAAAGAACAAGTAAGCTAAGATATTAGTCCAAAACCACTGCTGATAAATATTGAAAAACTTGAAACGCTTTCTTTTTATTACACCCTGCTTCTAGCCTCTTGTGCTCTGGCACTCTCTGCTCCAGAAAGCTGTCTGTATTGTGATCTTAGCCCTCTACATAGAGGGAAGTTACCAGTAGGATGGTGGGGGATGCAAAGCTGGATGACTGGGTTTCCTCACAGACTGAGATGAGGCAGTGCAGAATGTTCCAGGAGATGCAGTGCCCTAACTTGGCTTTGCTAATGAACCCCTGAGACAGCCCTTTTCTCTGTTGTGGGTGAGGAGGGGAACAGTCCATGTGTTGGATAAGTTCATGAGTCAGCTGGCATGCACACCTCTCCAGCTTGAGCCACTGAAAGCAAGGAGGTGGAATTCATGGAAATGCAACTGAACTTTGGTCTTCATGTCCAGTTCTCTGGGACAGAATAGTTCTTTCTGGTTTCATTTCTTCTTGGTGATACTGATGCAAAGCTTGTTTGTGAAAATAAAAATGTAAGTCTGTTGTATAAGGGTGTGTAAAGTCCTTAAAACTGTTATGCTTTAGAAAGCAAGCTTGGAATTATATCTTCTCTTCTGTAAGAACAATCCTGACTTAGCATTTCCTTGCTGATTGCCCCTCAGTAAGTCTTCTGTATGTGCCATTAAATAAACAAAAATGGGAAAGTCATTAGAAAATGCCTGCATTGCATTTTCAGTGGGATTTGATTCCTTTTAAAGAGTTTCTTTGGGGCACTGAATGAGGAGAAAGCCTCTGGTATGGTTCTGGTGTGTATTTGACTAAGACTGGCATCAAATCCAGTAATTTCTCAGTGATCTAAGGCAAGTGTAGTCTCTGAGGCTTTAAACTTTTGGTTTTGTTTCATGCCTGATGACTAGTGCTGTAGAAAATGTGCTTTTGCATTTAGTATTATATATGAAATGTGACTTCTGGTGTCTGGATTTTTTGTGGATTCCCTAGTACTACAAATCTTCCACCTGTCAAAGTACTCCCTCCCTGTTCTCAAATGGTCTTCTACGTTATAGGTTTTCATTAGCTGAACACATCTATTGCAGGTGTGTTAGAAGAATTTAAAAATTAAGGATTTAATGAACTATGCCCAGGTGGGGCTTCTATGAAGGTGTGTAAAAGTTGTTTGTAAAGGCATGTAGGGCTTCCTTTCTGTGACCATAAAATGAGATTTTGTACTGCAGTATATAATTGTTAACATTCTGAGCTTAAAAAGGGATATGTGCACAAGGTAATAAATATAAAGGGAGAAAAATCCTCAAAAGAATAGTTACCAGGCCAAAATCAAGAGGAGTCTTAAGATTTCTTCTGTAACCTGGAGATCAACTTAATGCCCTTTTAACTCTGTGAATCTTCCCAGGATGTCTGATTGTGACAAATGAATCAGTTCTGTTTTAGAGTTTATAGGTATTATAAGTTGTGGAAGGCTGAAGATATAATAATAATTAAAAAAAAAAAAAGAATTACTACTATGGACAAACTACCCAACACTGCTACAGAAAGTAAAAAATTCTTTCAGAGCTCATAGCTTCCCTTCACATACACAACATTCCCCTGAAGAATGTGAAATCAAGGAGTTTCTTTGGTAAGTCTTCTCATTTCAGGGATTTTTCCATTGCAAAAAAATCCCGACTGGTGGCTTTAATCAGATTTGCTTTCATGTAGGTGGTGTTTAACAATTACCTAGCTACAGAAAGCTACAGAAATAAACAAAAAAAAAAAAGGCTTTATTTAGTACTCTTTTCTCTGTGTGTCTCCATGTATGAAAGTTTGGGGGAATGAGAAAATAGGACAAAAGTTGCACGTTATATTTACAATTAATCAGGTTATTGGATCAGGTGCAGCATTATCCAAATACAGTGGACTGTTCTTGCCTCTGAGCAGCAAGTATTAAATTAGTGTATATAGTAGTAACTGATATGTTTTCAACTGATGAGACAGATGGGTATGTATATGTTATTTGAAAACCTGATTTACTTGTACTTTTTTATGCTAAATACATTGACAAATTTATTCCAAAGGCTAGTTAATATGAATTTTATTAATAATTTAAATAATTTGCTACAACACTGTTTTTCTTTAAGGTTTTGACAAAGGGAAGGACGATGCATCACAAAACAAAGATGATGCGGCATATGCTATGTCAAAAAGCAAGGTAAGGAAAACAACCTCCTACCCTATCTTTAAAATGTTGGTGTGAAAAGGAGGTACACATTTTTAATTAAAGGAAAATGTATTTAACTTCTGTTGTAGACAGTCTTGAAGATTACTCTTCAGATTCAACAACAGATAAAGATTAAAGAGAATCTCTTAATATAGTTCCCAGGATGACATCACATCCAAATCTGTGTATAAAGTGGTGAAAATTAAACATGAAGTCTTCTTGCTGTCGTCTTTGAGTGGGATGTTGCCTTGCCATAGATTTTAAATTGCCTTGCTATAGAGTTTAAAGGCTCTAACTTACCCAGCTGTGTGGTCCTCTGTTTTCTGAAGGGATGTCCACTGTATTTTTAAAGAGGCAAATATTGGTAACAGGCACTTTAACAGATTTTTTGGGATGTAGCAGGTATAGGAGGGTGAGGACCTGACCTCAAGCACAGCTAGCTCCCAGGGGAAAGGGGAAAATTCCTGCTTTTTGCTGCTTTTGCTCACAGCTGTTCCCACAGCATTTTGTCTTGGGCACAGGCAGCCCCATCCTTTGGAAACAGGGTTTGCACTCGAGGTCTTGACACACATTTTTCTGTGGTATTTGATATATCAGAGCTGTAAAGAGAAACATTACAAAGATACTGAAGGAAAACAAAGAGCCTTAAAGATTATAGTAGCATTTACAGGTGTTATTGAAATTGCAATGGGATAAGCAGTTTAGTTTCTGCAGCTGATTATGCAGTTTTGTGGTGTGTAGCCAAGCCTTTCAATCTGATGGAATCTTACTCATTACTTGGAATCACAGAACTTTGTATCTTTTTGCTTTACTGCATCCTAGAGCCTCATTTGTCAGGGATATCAAGTATACTTTACCATCCAGCTTTCTTATGATGAAAGTATTTATATTGGTCCCGAAACCTCAAAATCAGTTTAACTTGGAAATCAAGTTAATATGATCTCTTTTGACATGGATTTATTCCAGACTCTCAAGAGTCATTTGTCTTTGACTATCCAATTCCCTTTTCCTCTCCGTTATATTTATTTTTCTTAGCTCTTGTCTTAACAGGATCTTAAATCTTTGGGTTCTTTGTTGTTACATTTTTTCTCTCATTTTACATCTTTCTGTCAAAGATGAGACCAATATTCCTACATCTGCTAATACATGTTTTTCTTCACACCTTTTTTTTCAATTGTTGCATGTGGGGTTTGATTTTACTAGTGGAAGTGAATTAGCAGCCCTTCTTCCTAAGGGAGAATGGAAAAGCAGTGGTGGAGCTTGCCTGGAATCTGGTACTGAATGTACCTTGCTGGAAGTTATAGCAGGTTGTCTTAGTGTTTGCTTCTGAATTTTTTGTCCCATCCACTTTATGTAGATATAACAGTGGGAACATTACTGACTTAAAAATATACAGATCACTGACCTGTCTTGTAACATTGAGCAGCTAAATGTAGCCCTTCACTCAGTGTCATATTTATGAGCTTTAAAACGGAGACAATGAGAAAATGAGTTTTTGTAGCCTGGGAAACTTACTGGTTTGGGGGTTTTCTATGCATGACCTTTAGATTGCCTTAGCTTTCTGTTAGTGAGCTACTAGAATATTTATGAATGTTTTGCTTAAGTTGTTCCATTATAGCTTGCATAATGAATTCATTACCTCTTCTTATGTGATGCTGATAATAATTTTTCCCCTCTTCTGTTACTGCATTTAAAGTACTGTGTTTCCTTTAAATTCTAGAGAGAGGAATTTAATTTCAAGTTGTACACTCATCTTAAAGCTAAATTTTGAGTGTCAAGAACATATCTTTATTACAAGATGTTTCCTTCATTTTTCTAATACAGATACAGAAGTTAAAGAACATTTACTTATCCGTAAAAGAGTTTTGAGCTAAAATTACTTTTTGCCAGTTATTGCACGTATCTTTTTATAGTAGCTAAGTAGACTCCTGTAAAGTCTTAGCTCTGAATTAAAGATGAAAAGTAGGATCCAGATTAAATTGTTCTGTACAGCTTGTGACTCTTTAGGCTTTGTTTCTTCTGTTTGAGCAGCCTGTGTATTAATAGAATGCTCAAGTGTGCTGTTTTTATTACTGCTGTAAGTCTTACTCAAAGCTTGCATATTTTCATATTTTTGACTATCATTTTATAGTATTCCAAAATACAAATTCAGTGAATAGATTTTGTGCTGTAGTTTGAGATATGGAATGTGGGACGTCTTGAGGGTCAGTTTTGATAAAATGTCCTTGAATTAGAATTGAATACACAGTGTTTCACTGGTTTTGTTGTTTGGATTTTTTGTTGGGTTTTTCGGTGTTTTTTTTTTGTTTGTTTGGGTTTGGTTTTTTTTTTTTTGGGGGGGTTTTGTTTTTTTGGGTTTATTTTGGTTTTTGTTTGTTTTTTTCGGGTTTTTTTTTGTTTTTTTTGTTTGGGTTTGGTTTTTTTTTTTTTGGGGGGGTTTTGTTTTTTTGGGTTTATTTTGGTTTTTGTTTGTTTTTTTCGGGTTTTTTTTTGTTTTTTTTGTTTGGGTTTGGTTTTTTTTTTTTTGGGGGGGTTTTGTTTTTTTGGGTTTATTTTGGTTTTTGTTTGTTTTTTTCGGGTTTTTTTTTGTTTTTTTTGTTTGGGTGGGGTTTTTTTTGACAATGCAGAAATTTTGGGTCCACCAGGTTTATGTTTCCGTGCACAAAGAAATACAAGTCTGTAATTTATCTGAAGTTCATATGTAGTAAATACCTCCCCAGTGTTCTCTGACCTCCAGTAGTAATGGTGTGAAAACTATCATAGATTCCTCTTAAGAGTCCTTTTTTCCCTTTTTTTTTTCTCCCTAAAGAGTGCTGTTCCCAAAGTGAATATTTGGTGGCTTGAGTTTCCTTTCAACTAGCAGGCAACAAGCCCCCAGGAGTGAACTTTGAACCTTACAAGACATAAGGGCAGGGAGAGGCAGGGGGGAGAAATCATGTGGTGCTGAGGCAGCTCATTGTCCTGCATGAACATGACTTGGGTGTTACGAACAAACCTGGCTCTTGTTCCTGCCTGATACCATCGTCAGCTTCTTGAAAATGACTTGCAAAATAATCAGAGCATGGAATTAGGGTGCAAGGAGCAGAACAAGTGCCACTAGTGGGAGATGTACTCTGATTTATAGAGCATTGAATCCCAGATGGAAGAGCCTGTATTTTCCTTCATGAGTCACAGGGTAAGTGCCTCTATAGCAATCCATTTGGAGAAGCTGTCAGATTGTGGATGAAGATAGCTGATTCTATATTCTGATTCATATATCTTGGGAATGACTCCTGTGTTAAAACACCTGGATTCTCCTAAAGCATTCTCTCTCTGCTAAAATAATGTCTGACTATTGAAGCAGTCTCTGTCTAGTAACACTCTATGTGAGCTAAATATTCATTGTGTAAAGGTCAGCTGCTTCCAAAGGAACCTCAGACTTCTTTCCCATAAAACCCTTACAGAAAGAGACCCTATGAACAGGTGGTGAACAGCTCATGTTATGAGTTGTGGTTTGATGGTTTGTATGGGTTTTTTGGGGAAGCAGTAAGGAAGTGAGAGGGAATGAGAACCTCACAAACATAATTGTGCTTGCTAAAGTGCCAGCATCAGTAATATATTCTTGTTTCTATCATTGTCATTTATTTATTATTTGTGTTGTGAATTTCAGTCTGAATCCAAGCTTTCCAATGGCTCTGAGAAGGACATCTCTCAATCTTCAAGCAAACTTACAAAAAAAGAATCTCTCAAGGTGAATTAATTTCCTAGTAACTCTTCGTGGACTATAAATGCATTCACATAGTTTTACCTTATTCTCTAATGAGAAGACAAAAATGCCAAATAATTATGAGACTTGGGGAATATTTAAGTATTGTGAGAAGTTGTGCTGTTGAGTCTCTTCAAATTTTACTGTATTTTTACTTGAATAATGACTTCTATAATGCAGTCTTTAAGATGGCACAGTGTTGTAGAATAACTCAGAAGATTATAAATGTTTTCAGATTGGCAGGGACCTTAGAACATCTACATGCCATGAAATGACAAATGGAATTATCAAAATTGCAATTTGAATGCATTTCTACTACCTTCTTCCCTCTGTACTGTAGCAAGACCAAACTCCACTGTTTGGTAGATACCATTTCAAGAGAAACATAAAATTATTTGGCTTTAAATGAGGGAGATAAATTGCTGCAAATTTCTCCTGGGAGGGACCATAACTGGAGGGTAAAGACCGCAGATCAGATAATGTACCTCTATTCTGGAACTTGGTTTGGTTCATTTTTCCTTCCCTTTGATTCTAACAGGAGTTTCCAAGTCCTCAGTTTTAAAAGAAAATTGCGAATTAAACTGCAATTGGCTACGTCATAGCTGCTCTTGAAGTAATTGTTCGCCCTTTCAAGTCAAATACTCTGTTTTAAAGCTGTTTTTCCATATCTGTATTGTAAATTGAATTTAGCAGGTTTTTCCTCAGCTTGTATTGGTTGATACCTTTTAGTGCTGATAACTGGCTTGTGGCCATGACATTGTAAGCATTATTATTATTATTATTTACAGGTTCAAAAGAAAAACTACAGAGAAGAAAAGAAGAGAGCCACAAAAGAATTACTTAGCACGATCACAGACCCCTCAGTTATTGTTATGGCTGACTGGTTGAAGGTCAGAATTCAAGTGTGAAACCTGAGTTGAAGATGGAGCAGTTAGTTGCTTGCTGCTTTCTTGCCAGAATAGAAAAGGCTCAATCTTTTACTTGCTGTTAATGTTTTTCTACAGGCACAGCAGCCACTAATTGCATCTCAAGGTCTCTGCTCAAATCCTAGGGGACTAATGGAGGAACTTAGCTCCCACTTACAACAGTCACCCTAGTCACATTATTCTTGCCTGCATAGTCATCAACTTGAGATGAGTTGCCTTTGCAATTACCATTTTGTCCTTCTCATTTTACGCTTTGAAGTGGCTCTGTTACATACATAACAATGACAAAAAATATTCAGTCAGATGTTTGGATGCAGGTTTCTTCATGTATTTCTGGTAATTTTCCTTTCCTCTCTTAAGAACTAGCTGGTACTGGTATCTTAAAGACAGTAGTTCATATTATCAACAGTAGTGCAGTTGAATTGTCATACTTCCCATATCTAGATGTGTGCATACCCATTTTTAGAATTGAGTATTTATCAAGATGGAAGAACAAGCATGCCTTTCTATTCTTTAATAAACCTGGGTATACTTTTAAAAGATCTGATAAACTTTACTTTGAAATAAAAGCTAATACATTTCAATTTTAATTTTTTGTTAAGGGGGCTGGTTTTGGTATTGACTTCACTGAGATACAACTATTATCTGCAGTAACTATTTATCTTCCAGATTCGTGGTACCTTGAAAAGCTGGACCAAACTGTGGTGTGTACTGAAACCAGGAGTGTTGCTTCTTTACAAAACTCCCAAAAATGACCAGTGGGTAGGAACTGTGCTGCTGAATGTTTGTGAGCTCATCGAGAGGCCTTCTAAAAAAGATGGCTTTTGTTTCAAACTTTTTCATCCTTTGGAGCAGACCATATGGGCTACAAAGGTTAGTGGCAGCATGCATGGTTCTTAAGGGATGACTAACATTAATCAGCTATGAGTAAAGACAGTCTCAGTGAAAAGCTGAACTGTGTTTTCTGTTTCAGCTTCAGTGGTTTGTGTTGATTCTGAATATAAGCCCTCAACGTCTAGTCCCATTCATCAGAAAAAGTATTTGATTTATGCTGCTCTGTGTACTTAAAGAGTTTCAGAAGTGTGGTGTGCAAAGGGTTGCCATTAAAAAGGTTAATGCCATCACTGACAAGCACTTAAATTAAAGGAATGAATGTTTAACATTATATTTTATGTCAGTCAAATCTGAAAAATTAAGGTGAGATTTGCCAAAATAAGAGGTTTTTTATAAACATTTCTTGGTGTTTATAGTCATGTAATAAAATGTCACCTTAGTTAAATTTGATTTTAAGAGTCAAAAAGAAGCTTACTTGGCTTGTGCAATAATAGCTCATATTGAAACTCGTTAGCCAAGTCTGTTCCTTGTTGTTATGATGTTAGGAAGATAAATGTTTACATTTGGTTCTGATGTCTGTTTGCCTTGTCATACATGACATAATATTGTGAGCAGTTCTTACCTGTGTTGAAAAGCGCAGGTGTGCTCTGCAGAGCAAAGGTCAGTTTTAGTATCTTGTAAGGATCTTTAATGCTTGCTCTTACTATAATCTGATAAACTGCTGTAATCTGTGTTTTGTGTTTTCATGGGGAGAGGGGATGTGGAAGCACAAGTGAACATATTTTCTTTCTGAAATAATTTCTTGCTTTAGATGAAGTTACTGTACAATATTAGGACCCTTGTTATACTTACATAGTTATACCATCTAAAATACACATCTTACAATCTCACAATTAGTAGCTCTTCTGAATCTTAATTGATGTAGATGTACTGTCACATCTGTAGAATATGCTGCATTAAAATTGTCATTCTTTTCTTAAGGAAGTTGGTATAATTTTTGATCCTTGTGATCATTCTGAATTGTGCTCATTTAACAGTGTTATCTACATTTACCAAACTTAGATCACATCACTTGTTGTTTCTTTGGAATAATTTTATTTTATTATTGCTTAGGCAAACTTTTCAGTAATTAGGGGTGATCTCTCATTTGCAGAACACCAACTCCATATCCTTTTCCCAAGCTATAGCATGGTATTAATGTGCTTTATTTATGATATATATATACATACATTGCAAAGTGGTGGCCTGTCTGCAGAAGATCACAAAACAGTCTTATATTTCTTTATTGCTTGGCAATGAGAAATGGATTTGTTTGTTTCTTTTAACTAGATATTTAGAATTTAGAGGACATGCCCTACCAGATTTTTACTTTTTTAAGGTAGGTCAAATTTTGAACCTGAACAAGTTGACATTGTCCATTCTAAATGTGCTGAGAGTTGGAGTGCTGTTTGTTCATTTTGGTATGGCTATTTGCACTGGATTCCATTAGATGAAAGTCCTTTAAGTTTGAAACCCCTTTTTTTATCTTGTTCACCTAGTCAATCATAATGTCCTAGTTACAGATTTATCATCACAATGCAAACTTGCATAAGTGTAGTAGCAATTGACTGATCTAGAGTAGATTTACCAGAAAGAGCCTCAAGTCCAAGGCCAAGTGATCCTTGTTTGCAGTTAGTGCAGGAAGATAGCATTCAAAAAAACATGTTTAGAGGTATAAGTGCTGCAGGAGATTTTCCCACTTGAACACACTACCCATGGTGTGTCCTTCTGGCAGACTGCAAAATTCTCTTCAGCAGTAGTTTGTGGCCAGTCACTTCACATGCTCCCTTAAGCTTGTTGCTGTGGTCTTTGATGTTCCGCCTGCACTCTGAGGTAGCTGATGCACTGTACCTTGTTCATCTTCCTTGTGTGCCTGGTTCTGATGCTATTTCATTTTTCTGAAATTAAAAATTAGAAAATTTAATGCAAATATATTTTTCTGAGTAGATTTAGTCAGGGATGACTGCGTATTAGTTTTCATTGTTGTCTTTGGAACAATGTTCGTGGCATTTGAGTTTTATTGGCACGAATATTCTGTGAGAACTAAACATCAACATTTTTTAATCAAATGTAATTTTTAACTCTACTGTTGGCTTGGAGTAATAGCGTCATTCCATCAAAACAGAGACAATCCAAATAAAGTCACCCAGCAAACAGAAGTTAATGTGCCTCTTGTACAAATCACCAGCTACTGGAAATTGGTTTTGAAACTATAATGGGTGATACCAAAGAAAAGTATCCAGTGTTGTTGGAACAGTAACCAGTTAGAGGAAATCAAGATCCATAAACAGTTACATAAAATAAGTCAACTTACTTAAATCTTTGCTAAAAATTACTCACTTGGTTTTAATCAATATATTGTTTAAACACTTAGGGAGTGTAACTTTCTTGCATCGAAAAAAAAGGAAAACAAGACACGAAAACCACACTTCGTCTCTAAATTGTAGTTGTTTGGTACAAAGTAAGTAGCATACCCTAAAGTGCCCACAGTATAAACCCAAAGGGCGGATCTCATGAGCAGAAGTGTGCCCTTAGTCTGCTCCAGTGTCCTGTGACCCAAGAGTTTCAAGGCCTTCTGCTAGCTGAGGCCTTTGAACGGTGCTGGCAGCACCCCCAGCACCTCTCCCACCCATGCCTGGTATGGTGCCATGGTGCTCTCACTTCCTCAGGTGACACTGGGCTTCTTCCCTGCCTTCCAACCCTTGGGGTGAGGAATGGTCATGCATTGAGGTTGTCCCTCTTGGTTCTTGGTACCCACTAACTCCTAATCCCAGTGCTGCTGCTTCACCGAAGACTTTTTGGTGGCACACCTTTCCACTCTATCAGAGAGAGACTGGGGTTTGGAATCTTGTTTCTAGCACTCACTTGCTGTTACTCTGTACTGACTCCTCAGGAATTTCGGACCGTCACTTACATCGGAACTAGCTTGTCTGTATTGGTATTTAAGTGCCACCAAGACTACTCCTTTACCTGCTTCTCACCCTCGGGCTGTTTCATTTGCTTGCTTGTAAAATTACCTGCCTTTTATCTGCTTTTGCTCAAAACTTATGCTGGCTTTCCAATTCCCTCTTCTAAGCCTTATATTGGCTTTCCATTAGGCTTCCTTGGGGGAAATCAGTAAAGATCAAAATATGTTAACTCATCAGTTAGGCAGGCTTAACCCAGCTTTCAGTGTTAGTTTCAAATATGTTTAATACAGCCCTCTTTGCCTTCAATTGTCTTAAAGTTACCATAGATAAACTTTTTTTGGAAGGGACTTTAAAATGGTTATTTTAACATTTTATTCCAAAATGAACATTGAGAGAAATGAAAGAGTCTTTTGATTTTTAATTTTTTTTATGTGAAGAACTTCATAGTGAAGATAAAACTTCGGCCAAGTCTGATCTATACACCAAAAAACCAACCCTCCTCCCCCCACAAAAAAACCCAAACCAAAACAAAAAAACCTGCACCCAAACCAAAACACCCCAAGCAAATTAAATTTTTTTTAATCCTAAAGACCATTCTTTTGAAAAGCGGGCTTGAATTGGGTCCTATACTTAGAATGAAGTCTTTGAAGAAGAAATCCGTGAAAGAGGGCTGTCCATCTTTCCATTCATGTCTTCATTAGCTGTTGCTGAGTGACAGTAAATAGCCCTGCAGTGTGTCAGCTTCTTACTACGTTGAATGATAAACTGTAAAACTGAATTAAAATATCATTTGCTGTTTCTTGTTTTGTGTATTTCAAGGGTCCTAAAGGTGAAGCAGTTGGTGCTATAACTCTGCCATTGCCCAGCAGTTACTTGATCATCCGAGCCGCTTCAGAATCAGATGGTAAATAGATACTTCATTGGTTTTCAGCAGTGACAACAGTTAGTTATGAGAAAGATGGTTTCAATTGTCTTATTATGTCTGTTACAGCACTTTGATTGCAGTTTGATTGTTGTTAAGGTTCTCCTTTAATTTGGAGCATTCAGTTATGTTGGTACTAGTATTTTTTCATGGTTATTAAAGGAAAATATTGACATGAAGCAAAAGTTATTGAACTCCTTGTGGTTGCCTTTTGTTAACTGGGTAGAAGAGGGGGAAAGGATTATCTGTGATTTAGCTATATTAATGTATATCTAAATATCAAGCTCTAAATATTAAGTGCCTTTGCATAGTGCTAATATGGATGTATTCTTTTTAAAGCATTTCTGCGTTAAGTGCAGCAGTCGCACAGTAGTAGTAGTAAACTGTTAGTTTTTTCTAGTAGTAAAAATTCCTTCAAAATGTAGTTTTGTAAACACCCTTCACTGGGAAGGTGGTGATCAGTGCAACTACCTTTTAAAATTACAATGTGAAAAAGAATTTAAAACTGTTGCGTAGCTCTTTCTAGCATGTGCTTTTCATCTACTATTTAATTAAGCATACCCCTTCAGACTTTGAAAATAGGCCTCTCTCTGCCTTCTGTATTGAGAAACAGATTAGATACATGGAAAAGGAGTAAGAAGGGGGAAGAATAGACAAATTTGTTTGGTTACTTTTTGCAAAAAAATATTAGAATATCTGCTTTTTATCTTTTGTAATGTTATTTATACACTATCATTATAGCTCTTTTTCCACACTATTATCAAATTACTTTGGCAAATTTTGCCAAATGATGCAGTTACTTAGTCCTCTTAACTAGAGCAGGGCTGCAGGCAACTTTAGGGGCATTTCATAGTCATGGCCTGGGTGGAACTAGACTTGCATTAAGGAAGAAATGCTGGAATATGCTCTAACAAAATCATGAATTACCTTGATTTTCCTGCCCTGCAGCATCCCTTGTACTGAAGCTGGGTGGTTGCAAGTTGTTTTTATGTCCCCAGCAGATTGTAAAATCCAATGCAAGAAACATGGAACAACTCTGACATGTATCTTTAAAGACAATGCAAGCAGGCCCAAGGACTAATTTTCCCAGTTAGGAAACAGAAGTGGTGTAGCTCTGTTAAATCCTTAATTTTTAGTCTAATACCAAATTTGTCTTTAGGCAGGTGTTGGATGGATGCTTTGGAGCTGGCACTGAAATGTTCAAGTCTGCTTAAACGTACAATGATTAGGGAAGGTAAAGAACATGATTTGAACTCCTCAGCCGACAGTACTCATGTTTCTTTCTATGGTCTGCTTCGTGCTAGCAACTTGCAGAGTGGAGAAAACTTACCGTAAGTGAATTAATTACTAAACCTGATTGGTTTTTGGTAGAACCTTGTAGTGATAATTTTGCCACAAGGAGGCTAAGGCTGCAGTTTGTTTTGCCTCTGAGTTCTCTTTATATGCCTTATTTGCAGTGTGTTTTATGCCCTGCACATAAAGTGAAAAAATCTTTTTTAAGCGAAGTGGATCTAGGGGAAAGGTTGCCCCAGGGAACTTGTGGTATCGCATCAGTAAGTTTAAGTACTCAGTTAAACTGTTCAAAATAGAAAAAATTAAAATTTTAAGTTGGTGTCTCTTGTTAGCTTCAGCAGAAAATCAGAAGCTTAGTACATGTGACAAAAGTCGGTAGATGTGAATATAAGTTGCTGTTCTTAACGTAAAGAAATGAATACTCCTTTATTTAAATAGTTTCAGCATGAATCATCAGATGGATGAATAATAATTCAATCACCTTATGATTAAATGCATAAAAGTTAAAATTGTCTTATATCACCTGATATCTAATGTCTGAAAGCCTTGATTATTTCAATAGATACTGTCAGCCGGGTTTTTGTGAGCATAAGCTTTTGTGGAATTAAATTATTAAGTGTAGTGAATGAATGAATGTAGTGGGTTGACTGTAGCTGAATGTGCAGCTGGATGGGGAGAGAAAATTTAACAAAGGGTTCATGAGTTCAGATAAGGACCAGAAGAGGTCACTCACTAAATACCATCATGGGCAAAACAGGCTTAAGTTAGAGATATTAATGGAATTTATTACTAACAAAATCAGAGCTAAACAATGAGAAGTAAAAACCTAAACCTTAAAAAACACCTCTGACTTACCCCTTCCTCCTTCCCCAGAGGCACAGAGAGACAGGGAATGGGGGGTTTCCAGCTGCTGCTCAGGGAGAGGAGTCCACCATGGGGTCCCTCCCACAGGAGATAGTTCTCTGAACTTCTGCAATGTGAGTCCATCCCACAGGCAGTGGTTCTTCACAAACTGCTCCCACATGGGTCCCTCTTCCACAGGAGACAGTTCTTCAGGCACAGGCTGCTGCAACATGGGTCTCCCACAGAGCCACAGGTCCTACCAGGACAATGCTCCAGCATTGGCTCCTCTGGTCTGCAGGTCCCTGACAGGAGTCTGCTCCAGCACAGACCTCTCATGGGTTCACAGCCTCCTCTCAGGCATCCACCTCAGTAATTTTCCACCAGTTCAATATACTTTGTGAAGACTTAGCTGTCCATTTCTCTTTTCTGGGTGGGCAGGATTTTTGTACTGCTGTTACAAGTATGCTCTCCCAGAGAGAGATCTGGACTGGGAGAAATGCTGTTCGTTTTATGCAGTGCATAGATGGTCTGAGAAGAGCACAAAAAAGGCAAATGCTTGCCCCCTGCAACAATTAAAGGCCCTAACCAGATGACCAAGCTTGGCTCGGCTGCAGCTTTGCACCTTCTTTTTTCTCTTGCAGAAACAATATGACTGTTGTGTACAAGTGAGCTGGAGATCTGTACTCTGGAGTAGTAGTTTAATATCAACTGCTGTCCAAGATTACAATCACAGCAATTAGCTACAGCTGTTAAGTCTAATTAAGACTAATGCTTTAATTAATTACATCTTTTGATACAGCATATTCCAAGGGTGTTCGGTATGCTTAACTGTCTAAGGAACAAAACTGGTGGGTCTAGCTTTAATTGAGTGACAGAAGAGGGAGAAGAAGGGTGTGCTGGTTTGAATGCAAAACCAGTGAGACTCCAAGTCAGAAATACAATTTAATAGGAAGAGGTAAGATACCTGCAGTAGTACAAAAGAAAAACAACCACTGAAAGAGTCGAATACAACCTGGCACCCTGCTAGTTAGGGTGGTGGCAGCAGTCCAGATGAGGTGGTCTTGCTGAAGTGGCGATCTTGTAGAAAAGTCTGGTAGCTCTTGTCCTCTGGAAACCAGTGGGTAAGGGCTGCTTGTTCTGTCCGAACTACTAGATTATATCCAGGTGGGAATGCCTTGGCTCCTCCCCCTGGGTGGAGCATCTCACAGTGGGCTGATGTCATTCTATGAGTCACGCAGTGCATCCTTGATTGCCATTGAACAGGAATGTCTCCTGGAGGGAGTTATCGATAACTCATGGGGCAAGGCATTGATGGCCCATTAACGGGAGATGGTCCAGGGGAGAAGGCAAGGAAAACACTGCCCCTCCTGGTTTCAACAGTTAATGAAGATGGCGATAGAATACGTACCTTTGGGCACATCTTTACATTGTAATCTAGGACAAAGGGTGAAAGCAGTTTTAGCTTCAGCTGAGAGAAAGCTTTTTTGAGTAGGTTAATAGCAAGAGAACATCCAAGGAAAATCTTTGACTGATACTTGTTGAAGATGATTACCTGAAAAATAGGGATGAAGAAAAAGCAGGCATGTTTACTGCTTGCCTTTTTTTTTTTTTTTTTTTTTTTTCTTTTTTCTTTTTTACCCTTAGTCATTAATACTAGTAGTAGACTGGGCTGCCCGATCTTTTTGACTTGGAGGCCTGTGAGAGCAGGATCAGTGACTTTTCATTTGTGGGCACTGAAATTGTGTGCTGGTTTGAGATTGATTGACATTTTGGTGGGCAGGAAAATAGCCACCCCTGGAAGTGAGGTGTGCCTGTGGATTTCCCATGAGCCCAGTGCAACACCAATTGTGGGCCAAATTTAAAGACAGACAGGGAAATGAGCCAATCAAAAGTGAAATTCATCTCAGTAGGATACACATTTGCACAGTACTGCCCGGGAATCGCTCTCTTTTGTTTCTGGCCTTGAACAGGTACAGACGCGGGGCTGTGCCCTTGGCCCAGCTTCCCCCTCGCCAAGACCACGGAGGCCTGCAGGAGGGGGAAGCTGGGGCCGGGCCGTGCCAGGAGCCCCT
>VXBU01009003.1:66828-86037 GCA_013400315.1 Bombycilla garrulus
ATGGGCAGTTGTGAGAGGACTGTCCCATGGGGGGCGATGTTTCACAATGGCAAGACGCGGGCGAGCCATTTGTGAACTGTGCAGCCACAAGAGGACTTGTATTCTTGTAAAGAACCTATGGCAGAAGCAGGAGGGACTCTGCTCTTCCTGTTGGATTGGGGAAATGATTGTTCAAGGGGTGGATTGACTGAAAATCCTAGGTTTTGTCTTTTCATGTGATCAGTGGGAGAGTGAACAGTCAGTGGGGGGAGGATGGATGTTTTGAAAGTTTCCTTCTGGTTTCTGGGTTTTTTTTCTTTCTTTTTAGCGTTAGTTAATAAAATTTCTTCTCTATGCTTTAAGTGCTCCTTTTTTGGTCCTATCTCACAGCAGAAATTGAGAAAACTATATTTTCATGGGTGCACTGGCCCTTGGCCAGTGTCAAACCATGACAAATTGTAAGAGACCAGTTGCATCAGTTGAATGTTTCTAAGTCCATGTGGTCTGATGTGGTTCATCACAGAGTAGTGGAGAAGCTAGTGGATGTTATGGCGGTATACCTCTCAATTGTCTCCCAAGGGTCTGGAAGTCTGAGGAGGTCCCCACTGACTGGAAATTTGTCAACAGTATTCAGATTTACAAGAAAAGCCTGAGGGAAGACACAGGAACCTATAGACCAGTGAGTCTAACCTCAGTACATGGAAAAATTATGGAGAAGATCATACTGTGTTCTGTTGAAAGACATTTAAAGAACAATGAATCACCACGCACAGACTGCCTAGGGAAAGTCATGTTTAGCTAATATGATATCCTTCATAAGGTAAGGTCAGTTGCTCACTGGATGCAGGTAAAGCAGTGGATGTAGTTTTTCTGGGTCTTAGTAAGGCTTTTGACATTGTCCCTCACAGGATCATTTTGGATAAATTATTCAGCTGTGAGATGAGCCAGGGTCACAATGTGCTGGTTGAAGAGCTGGGTGAATGGCAGGACTCAAGGGGATGTGGTGATTGGGGCTACATCTGGCTGGTGACATCAGCAATGTCTTTCAGGGCTCAGTCATGGGCCTGTTCTGTTCAGTGTTTTCATCAGTGATATGGATGTAGGAGTTGAATGTACTCTTAGCTGACAATACCAAACAGGGAGGTGCCTGCTGACGCTTTCAAGGGATGAGAGGCCTTGCAGAGGGATCTGCATAGATTGAAGAGTTGGGCAGTCATCAATGGCATGGAACTAAAGAAGTCCCAGTGCCTGATTCTGCACTTAGGGCAGGGTAATGCCAGGCACAAAAATAAGTTGGTAGAGGAGTGTCTGGGGAGCAGCCCTGCCCTCATGGTGGCCTGAGGTGAGCGCTGGGTGTGAGGTGGGTGCAGGGCCAGATGAGGGGTGGTGGAAAGGGGCCAGGGGGTCTGTCTGACAGCAGGATCAACATGGATCAGCAGTGAGCACTGGCAGCCAAGAGGATAAACACCATCCTGGGGTGCATCAAACAGACATTAACCAGCTGGTCAAGAGAGGTGATTATATTCAACATTTGATTATATTCAGCAGTTCTAGGCCCCAGAATTTGGAAAGGTTATGAAGGTTCTTGGCTATGTTCTGAGGAGGAGCAATAGATCTTATTAAAGAGCTGCAAGGCATGACTTGTGTGGAGGGACTGAGAACTTTCAGTTCATCTAGTTTTGAGTAAAAGAGATTGAGATGCAAACTTAGAGCTCTCTTACAGCTTTTTGAGGAGGGGAACTAGAAAGGAAGGTGCTGAACTCTTCTCCCTGGTATGGAAGCACAGGAATAGTTTAAAGTATCCTCAGAAGAGGTTTAGACTGGACATTAGAGAGCATTTTTTTTTACAGTGTATGGTCAGACACTGGAATGGGGTTCCTAGATAGGTGGTTGATGTCCCAGACTCATCAGTGTCATTTGACAGTTCAGTGAGAAGAATATACATCCTACATGTTTCCAGCAAGGCTAGTTTGGCACTGCTACCACCTCAGGCTGGATACTGGCAATTTTGGTTTGTATTTTATTAAGATCTTCGTTTGGAAACAATGAAATGATTGTGGAAAGTTGAAGATTCATTTAGTCTTTGTTTTTAATAGGTTAAATGACAGTGAAATTGAAAGGCATCACTTCAAAGATCAAGATACATACTCTGACAAGTCTGATAAGGAAAATGACCATGACCATGAGGAATCTGATAACGATGGACTGGGGAAAAGTGAAGAAAGCGATAGTGACACATCGGAGCGACAGGATGACTCTTATGTTGATCCAGAACCAATTGATATCAAGGAAACTACTTACTTAGAACAGAGTCATGAAGAAATTGGGGAGGTAAAAGTGCTGTTGATGTACTGAGCAAGCAGCTTCTCCAAATAGTAAGCTGATATTTTAAAGGTCAGACTGCACTTGAAAGCTGACTTGCAGGATTTGCTTTCGTATTTTCAGCAATAACATATAGAAGAGGTTTTGTTCACCCATACTCTACTCTGCTTGCTACTCTTGTGCTAATGTATGAGATTTTAAGAGAGATAATGAATTTACCTGGTGTATTGCTCAGACAGAAAGGGCCACCTGCAGCAGAAGTTTATAATGATTACTTGTTCTTTTGTTGTTACTTCTGCTTGGATTTTAACTTAGTCCTGTTTTTTTACTCAAGTAAAAATCTTTGAGTTGAAGGTTTGAATGCAGTCTGACACTTCTCTTTTTTTTTTTTTCCCTGTAGTAAAGAAGTTAAGCAGTTGTAGTCTGCAGAATTTAGTGGAAGGCTTGTTGTGCTTCTGCTGTCACCTTGCAGTCATTCTAATGATTCCCCAGAGCTGCTATTCCACTTCTGCAGGTTGTTTTATGTATTTGCCTCTACAGGCAAATATGACAGGGATTTGTAAACCAAAAATCTTGGTAACAGAAATTGTAATAAGTCTTTTCACAAATCTCCTTCTCCTTGAGAGAAATTACTATGAGATTTTTTTTTTTTTTTAATACTCATGGAACTTTAATATCTTATACTTTAGTGCTTTCTAGTACCATGTGTAGACAAAGCAGTATTTTAGGAAAAGCTGAGGAGTTTTAAGTGACAAATTTTTGAGTATGCATTTTAGAACTGTTTTGGGAAAAGGGATGTATTTCCTTGCTTTTCCTATAACCATTGCTTTTGATTTCAGAAACTATATGGGATATCTCCCCTCTTCTTAGACAGAAAGGAGCATGGCGTGTGGATGCAGGTTTTGCTCAGTTACCCCTAAGTCATGTATTTTTTTTAAGGAATACCACTCATGATACTGACTGATCCAAGGCAGTGAAAAGCATAGATATGTCAACTTTTATGCTTAGGAAAAGCTGGTAGAATGAACAGCCCTTTGGTGTATAAGTCCTGCATTTGAGAAGAGAGAAATGCAGGTGATGCCTAGGAAAGGACTAAGGAAGGATTTTTGATTTTTCTACCTCAATATTTTCTAGTCTAGAGATAATGAAAAGAAATGCAGTTTTTAATGCTGAATAGTATATCTATCATACTTCATTAAAGATGTATCATAAGTGTATTTGTAGAAACTTTATCTAACTTCCATAGTTGCTTTGGCATCTCAGAGTGGTTTGTTTTAAGTATCCATTTCACATGCTCACTGCAACCTTAGAATGTGTTGACCTGTCTTCTGGAGGATTGTTTGCTTTCTCCTTTCTGTAAGCAGTTTTTTGGCTCATCTTAGGCAGGTGAGGCTGCTCAGACAGAAGAAGTGTCAGAAGAAAACAAAAGTTTGATCTGGACACTATTGAAGCAAGTCCGGCCAGGGATGGACTTGTCTAAGGTTGTACTGCCTACGTTTATTTTGGAACCTCGCTCTTTCCTTGACAAGCTGTCTGATTACTACTACCATGCAGACTTTCTGTCTGAGTAAGTCAATCCTGTCTCTGGTTTTCATTCTTATCATTTTTTAAAATTAAAATAGTGTAACAGTGTCAGATATTGTCATTTTCTGAAAGCTAACTGCCTTGAGTGCTCATATGATACATCTTGAAGTGTCAGAACCCAGGGAGTTCCTGTGGCATTCCTGAATGACCTGAACCCTGGCCAGGAGGCTTTTCAGCCCTGGCAGGGGGGTCGGAGACCTTGGCTTGCCACAGAGAGTGCCTGTGGCTTTGATTTTAACCCGTGGAACAAGTTACCAACTTTATATGAAAAACTGCAAGTCACAAAAGTTTAAGTAGTAAAATGGTAGTGATTATAGATTAAAAGGAAAAAGTTTGGGGTCATGTACAGGGGGGTCTGAAATTCTGTACATGGGGGTCTGAGGGACAAGATGGAGGGATCAGGGTGTTGCCCTGTCCTTTTCACTTTCTTCTTGGTGATGGTGGCACGTCTGGATTGGTTTAGAGTAGAAAGTCACTGTCTAACATAGGTGATAGGTATTGGAAATTAACTGTAAATAAAGTTTACATAATTGATAGTATAAAAAGACAAGGCTGACCCAGGGGTGGGCATTGTGTCTCAGACCGTCTTGCTGAGCGGCTCGCACCAGGGCAGAGAAATCTGTATTAGATAAGATAACAATAAACTGCCTTGAAAACAATAGCCGAAGACTCCAGACTGATTCTTCAGCAAGGCAGGTTTGAGAAAAGGACTTTTTACACATCCTGGATCGCCTGGGACAGGGTAGGCTCCCAGACTGAAGTCTAGCTCCTCTTATAATTTAATGGCAGTCGTGTTGCAGGCATTTCTGGTTTAGCTTCTGAAGACTGTTTGAAGGATTTCTGAAAATGACTTTAATTCTTTTTTCCAAGAAGTATATTTAAAATGAGAAACCAGTACTAGTTAATTTTTTTAATACAGAGTTAAGTTCTGTCTATATTTATAGTTGCCTGCTCAAATGTAGTTAATAAGGACTGTAAAGTGAAACATTATTCAGCTCAGAGCTCTGCATGTAAGTAGGCTGGAATGGAAGAACTTGAGTGGGGATGAGACAGAATTTAATGTTACAAAGGACAGACTCAAATATGGAAATACCATTTCTGGCATTTTTGTTTGACTTAAATTTTCAGGCAATTATTTGAAAACTTTAAATTTGGTGAGATTGGGCAGAAAGTTTTACAGTAGTGCAAATCACAGCCCTGTTTTAGTCAGCTCCATAGATTCAAGGTGTGTCACAACAATTGATAGCATGTTATAAATGATGCAATACTGATACTTGATCTGTGTGTTTTTTCACAGAGCTGCCCTTGAGGAGAATGCTTACAACCGCATGAAAAAAGTAGTGAAGTGGTATTTGTCAGGATTCTACAAAAAGCCAAAGGTTTACTTACAAATATTTTGTCTTTAGTCACTGTGTCTAGTTTGAGGACTTAGGGATATGCTGGAATAAGTTTTTATTTTTAAATTTATATTTTAATGCATTTTTTTAAAAAACAGAGTTAAGTTTTCATTTCTTACACAGGCACATCATGAAAATTTTTGGTCCCTAGCTGTGCTTAAAATAGACTATATTCAATTGCATTTATCCCTTGGAGTAAAAGTTAAGTTTTTTTTATAAGGTTGAGCCAGTTCTATATTTACCATTCTTCAGTGATAACAGTTTGAATTCGGAGGACTAATGTTTCCACCGCTTCATTTAGCTTTGTACTAAATACTCTTCATATTCATGTTGTTTGGAAATAGTATTGACAGAAAATAGTTACTATCTAACTTCAGACAAAAGCCCTGTAATAATTCTGGAAAAAAAAACAAAAAAAAACCAACAAAACCCTTATATTCTGTGTATTCTATATGTAGAAGAGTTTAGTGGATATACTGAATGTATGACAATTTCCTTAGAATGAAGAGCAGACTAATTGAGCATAATATTCAAATGATGAAATCAAGTACCATGTAATTTAGCATATATATTTTGATAATTTTTTTCCTGGGTGTTTTATCTTTAGTGATAGACTGATAAAATGTTTTATGACTTGTATACATGCACAGTAGGGTTACTCTCTATTCAATTTCTCTTTAGGGTCTAAAAAAGCCATACAATCCTATACTTGGAGAGTTTTTCCGCTGCATGTGGATTCATCCAAGGACAAACAGCAAGACTTTTTATATTGCAGAACAGGTAGATGCAGTCACTGGAAAAAATAATTTTAAGAAAAATAAATGTATTGTATATTTGTGCTAGTTAAATGCTATGACAGTTTCATTGCATTAGAAAATGTACTGACATGTACAAATAGTATCCTAAAACCTCCCCTGGTGGGCATAATTTTCTTACAGATATCTCTTTTAAGAGTGCCTTCCTAAAGAGAGAGAGGGAGGAAAGTGTTTCCAATATTTCTGTTCCTCTTCCACTGGAACAAGTCAAGTGCTGATTTTCTTAATTCTTGAAATTCAGTAGGTGATTGTTTGATCTTTATCTCTAAAGATTTTTAGTCAAACTTAACATATATTAACTGCATTCTAATATGTGCAGCCTGAATTTTGCATTGTCATTATTAGTTCAAAGTTTATACTATATTTACTCTATTGGTTGGTTTTGTTTTTCTCAAATATGTGTTTTTTTCAAACAGGTGTCACATCATCCTCCAATATCTGCCTTCTATGTTAGCAACCGCAAGGATGGGTTTTGCCTTAGTGGTAGCATTCTGGCCAAATCAAAGTTCTATGGTAAGTAATGGGGTTTTTTTTGGTTATATGTGTTTTGAGGGATGCAAAACTGGTGCATGTGAGCTGTGTTTTGTAGATGAAAGAAGGCTATTAGAAGGGGTCAGTGTTCTGGTTGTTGTATTGTCCTTTCCTTACAAAGTTTTTGCTACTGGTCTTCAGAATTTAATTTCTGGTTTTGGAGTGGTTTAATTTTTAATTGGAGACACTGTGCATTATAGTGGCTTCACTAGACAGGATAGGTTGTAATGTTTAATATACTATGTTAAATATAACATTGCTTAGTTATTAAGGAATGTTGACTGTTGTCTTGCAAGGGTGAGAAATGTGACAGTCTGTCTTTGAATTTCAGGGAATTCACTATCTGCCATTCTAGACGGAGAAGGACGGCTAACGTTTCTAAATAGGGGAGAAGATTATGTAATGACAATGCCATATGCCCATTGTAAAGGTAGTGTGCCGGAGACTTCCCTGTTCCGGGTTCTCCCGCAGTGTGTAAAAAAGTCCTTTTCTCATCAGCTGTCTGAGCCAAAGAAGCACTCTGGAGTCCTTAGTTCGTGTTCTCAAGGCAGTTTATTAGTTCCTTATCAAAAGCAGATTTCTCTGCCCTGCTGAGGTCGACACAGCAAAACTTTCTGAGACACACTGTGCCCTGCACACTCTCTGCCCTGCAAGGGAGATTGAGGCACACTGTGTCCTGCAAGGGAGATTGAGGCACACTGTGTCCACCCTGGGTCACCTCTATTCTTTTATACTATCAACTATGTATCCAATGTTTACCATTAATTTCCAATCCGTGACCCTTACATTACATTGTCCAGCTCTCTGACAAACCAATCCAAAAGTGCCAACATCACCAAGAAGATGGAGTTTAGGAAGAAGAAGAAGAAGAGATAACATGCCACGTGTAAGAATTCTCCATCTTGACTCCCAGACCCCCCTGTCCAGAATCTCAAACCCCCCTGGACATGGGTCTAAATCTTTCCCTTTTCATCTATAATTATTACTGTTCTACTCTTTAAACTCTGGTGAGTTGCAATTCTTCTTATAAGTTAGTAATTTGTCTCATGGTTTAAAATCAAAGCCACAGGCATTCTCAGTATCAATCCAGGTTCTCAGACACCTCTGGCAAGGCTGAAAAGCCTTCTGACCAGGGTTTGGATCATTCTGAGATGCCGTAGGAACCCCCTGGGTTCCAACAGTAGTGGTTTTTTCATTCTCTAGATGGCAAAGTTATGAGAGAAGTTTGTTATTCTAAGTAGTTCATTATTTCTAATTAATGTCCTGTGTTGGATTCAAGCCTGTCATCGGGAGGAGAGTCTTCTGAACATTTGTGGCTCTAGGCTTATATTTTGTCAGGAGATAAATACATCTGTTGTATAAGCCATGTTTTAATTCTTTACCCAGGAAAAGATTTTTTTTTTTTTAATAACTAGTAAGAAATAGTAATAGCATATATATATATAGTTATCTGTCACCGCATGACATTAATTTACTGTTTGAGTTGCTTTTTTTAGAGCAGCTTTGAGCTTTTCCACTGTTTAGCTCTTGTAAACATGAAAGGCAATGTAGTATCTACACCACAGTGCGATTTTATTGTAAATCATGAACATTTGTCCTTAGTTTCACTATGGGAAACAGGTCAGTGCTTTGTAAAGTTTTCTGGAAGGTCAGTAATAACACAAAATAGGAATCTAGCAAGGCCTCCGTTAAGCCATAACTTATAGTCATGTACTAAACCCTACTTCCTAAGACCCTCTGTTATCTCCCTGTAACACTATTGGCTACATTCCAGATGTCCTAAGACTATAGGTCAAAACACCAAGACCTCAGACTATTGGCTAGTTATCCCAATCCTACCTAATCCTATAAAAACCCCTACTTCTGCCCACTTCGGCAGAAGACGCCGTTCCTAGACCCCTTCACGAAACCCCCAATAAAGAATCCGTGGAAAAGCGCTGGTCGGCTTCTTCTCGTCTCTTCACCCCTGAGCTAGCAGAGCGTCTACCTGGCAAGCAGCGAGTTGAATATCACTGAGAGCTGAAATCACTAAAAGAGCTGAACCGCCTGATAAGAATCAGGCTGAGCTTGCCAGGATAGTTCGCGGCTAGGGCGTCTGCCGGATCTTCAGGACGGAGCCGCTCCTTAGGACCGAGACCGGGACCCCTCGCTATGTAGTATCTACACCACAGTGCGATTTTATTGTAAATCATGAACATTTGTCCTTAGTTTCACTATGGGAAACAGGTCAGTGCTTTGTAAAGTTTTCTGGAAGGTCAGTAATAACACAAAATAGATTGCGGAATTGCTCATTTTTAAGCCATAACTTACTCAGTATTGTCTACCCATATACTCCAGAATTCCCTTTCAGAATACACAGAAATACATGGGAAATGTCATCTGAAAATAAAATTTTTCCTCTGGCACAAGCATGTTTACTCTAGGAATTGTTCCCAAATAACTTAGGAGTTTTGTTTTGTTCAGTTAGAAACATTCGTTTTAGCTGGGGGTTTTTGTTTTGTTTTGTTGTTTTTTTTCTCTTGCAGGAATTCTTTATGGAACAATGACCTTAGAGCTTGGAGGAATAGTCAACATCACCTGTGAGAAAACTGGCTACAGTGCAACAATTGAATTCAAACTCAAGGTCAGTGAAGGCTATGAGTAGGCACAAGGAGAATAAACATAATGTCCATTCGCATAAGCTAAGCAATGATTTCTGAACTACTTCTATATGGCTTCTGAAAAACTCATTTGCCATCCTTGAGGTTGAAACTGATTTAAAGCTGAAGAAGCAGTTTTCAGTAAGTGTGTACATGGAGAGGGAAACTATATTCAGTTGAAATTATAGGGGAAACATTCAAGTTGGGAGGCTGTGTTAACTGACAGTTTGTCTTGTCAGTTCACAGGATACATGTGCAGCTTGTCAAAATGCTAAAGGAAGTCCCTGGAAATTGTTGTTGTTTCTAAAAACTATAATGTCTAGTAACAAATGGTCCTTGGCAAAGCCATGAAATTAGTGTAGCAAATGACTGCATCCTTTGGGATGTCACTTTTTTTCTGCATTATTTCCTGTTTCTTTCCACACGTTAGTCAATACTTCTACTCAAAAAATCTTTTAAGAAGAAAGGAAGAAGAAGCTAGTTACTCTAGTTTTAAACTTCTTTGATATTAGTAGGTAGACGATACCGTATTAAAGATATCAGGGCGGTTTACAGCACATTACATAAATTCACGTTTTTCCTTAAGGCTAAACATATAAAAAAAAGAATATGTTCTTGAAATAAACATGAGAATATTTCTTTCTGTTTTGCAGCCATTTTTGGGCAACAATGACAGTGTTAACCAAATATCAGGGAGAATTAAGCTTGGCAAAGAAGTTCTGGCTTTTTTAGAGGGTCACTGGGTAAGTAGTGAGTGATGCTCTTTATAAATTCTGGCTGCCGGTTGAGACAGGGGAAAGTAGCACTTAGATACCAAGTGTCTAAAAAAGCCTCATGTTTAAAAAAAAAGTTAAGTACTGCTTTTGCAGAAAGTATTCAAGCAAGTATAGAATCAACATTGTTCTATTTGCAGCTCTTAGAAGGTTGAAAAATGCACGTTTAAGTAGTTTATGAAGAAAATGAAATGTTGCTTCACAATGACACTTGTGAAATATTTTGATATATGCATTAGTCCTATGAAGAATTTTTATGGCACCTGCATGAAATATTTAAGTTGTTTCAGTTCTGGTGATGTGACATGGCATCACATGTTTTTGGATGTGTAATGATTCAATTGCATCTCTGTTGCAAATTGGAACCTAGCACAGAGGATGGAAATTGACTTTTGAAGTCAGCGTATCTGATGATTCTTAACTGCATGCATTCTAAAGAATATAAATCCTTATTACAAAAAAAAAAGGCTTGCTTTTTTGTTGTTTTGTCACTGTTTAAGATAATTACAGTTAGGATACCAATCATATCTGTTACAGGACAGTGAAGTTATTATTAGTGACAAGAAGACAGGTGTTTCAGAGACATTCTGGAACCCAACATCTGATATGAAGCAGCACAGATTACACAGATACACTGTGAAGTTTGAAGAGCAAGATGACTTTGAGTCAGAGAAGTAAGTTCACTTTAGAACTCTGTATTTATTTTACCAAAATAAAATTCATCTTCTCCAAATTAGAATCAAATTATCATTACTTTACCATGTTTGATGATACTAGAAAGTTACACTGTTACATATAAGATCATTATTTATATAGGGAAATACATCATATTTGATATCAGGGGAATCTTGATAGAAATGTAGATAAAACATCTGTTAAAATGGTAATATTCTCTTTGGAGGGGTGGTCCATTTACTTAGCCTATAATTGAGGAAATTGTTTGCAGTTATTTCTGTCAACCAGATTGACTCTGGTGATTGACTCTGTTCATTTGTCAGGCTTTGGCAACAAGTGACAAAAGCAATAAATAATAAAGACCAAACAGAAGCTACTCAGGAGAAATATATTCTGGAAGAAGCTCAGAGAAAGAGTGCCAAAGAGAGGAAACTTAAGGATGAAGAGTGGATGTGCAAGCTGTTCGATCAGGATTCAGTCACAGGAGAATGGCACTACAAATATGCTGAGTGAGTCTTGGAGTGGTTGGTAATGTTGTTGAGACTTGTGTGGTTTCAGCAGCAAAAAAACTGATACATATAGCTTATTTATGTATAACAACATAGCTGTACTATGTTCTAGATTTTTTTGGGGGCATGGCAGTTTGGGGTGCATCATCTCCCTTTTTTCCCCTAGACTGACAGAACATCTACACAGATTTTCCCAAACTGTAAAATACATTATACATATGGGCATAGCAGGTGGAAATCAGAAACTCTAGTGTCTGAAAATCAGAGAAGCCTGTGCTTAGTTGGATTGAGTCATTTAATATGTTATATATTAGAATAACTCTGAGAATAGTAGGTTTACTGAAATAGTTAATGGTGGGAACAGGTGACTCTGCCTGGCTGTTAAATATGTCCTGCATATGAGTGTCTGTGAATCTGTTTGTGTGATGCTCTGGATCAGAAGCTGAAGATGTAGCTGTCTCCCTGACTGCTGGAAGGATGCATTCTGTGTCCTCACCAATGTTCCAAAAGTCACCTTGAAGCTGAGCCCTCTAGTAGTGCTGGTTTTCACAGAGCACTCGTGTTCTGCTGATNCCAGCATGCTGCTGTATTTGTAGGAATTGTAAAAGTAAAATAGCCAAAGATGATACACACAGAGGTAAGGAATTTTCAATGCAAGGGTGCTGGAAGCATATTCCCATGGCTAAACCTGGGAGGCCTTTACCTTTCTTACAAGAATGGTGATATTGAGGTCATGGCCTAAGTGTATGTACAAGGAAGAGTACAAGAATTTAAGTACTCTACATGTCTCCAGCAAATTCACGACTTGGAGGTTTCTCATTGGTTTCTTACTAAGTTTGTGCAGATTTTCACTACTGGAAACATCATGCAGCAGGGAAACTCCCCAGCTAGACTAAACGTTCAGTGAAGCACCCTCTCTTGGTTTGAATCCTCTAATGCTGTTGATGCCTCATCCTGTTGGAAGAGTTGTGAACAGTCCAGCTGAATTGACTGCCCATACTCTTGAACCCTGTGCAAAACCATTAGGAAGAGAACTGTACTTCAAATCTCTTAGACTATCCCCTGCAGTTTGAAGACCTATCTTGTTAATCTACATTATTTCTGATGTCCTTGAGGCCTCGTGGTTCAAGAATGTGCCACTGAACTTCTGTTATGTGCCAGAAAGCAGTCTGTACTGCCAGCATTCCCTGGAAGAAGCCTCTCTCTCCTTTCAAGCATATAATGCTGGCTCACCATCTGGTCCGTGTAGGGACCAGTCTTCTACACTTGCTGTGAAAGATGTGTTCAGTGAGCTGGAGCATTTGTTAAGGTTTCTGGATTATGGATTTAGGCATCTGGATTGTAAATAGAGAAGAGAGCAATGCCTAGTTCTTAACCCAGTTACCTCAGATGACATTTAATTGAAGTCTGGTTAAGCTAAGATGTAAGTGCAGGTCTGTGCTCACAACATCTGAAACAGCCACAGCTGTTTAAAAGTCATACAGAAGGACATGAAAGGAAGTCCATGTTTGAATTACTTTCACTTAAGCTGTGCATCAGGACATCCTTCCTGCAGCTCACTTGCAGTTTCTGTCCTTAAAAGCCTTTAATCAGTGGTGACGTTGGTATTTTCCTTTGTCTGGTTGTTGTTCCCCAGTGTGGTTTTTTGGGTTTTTTTTAATTCTGTATTAGACTGTAATTGAAAAAGCTCTCTTGAAAAATCAGAACAAGAAAACTGTGCATAGATCATTAGTGTCTCATGAACCCAGTCTTGATTACGATTAGCCACTTTGGGATGAAAGCAGGTTTGAGGTAACTAATTCTTAAACTCTCCTTCATGGGCATCTTTTAAAAGGAAATAAAGAAAACAAAAAGCAGTCTAAATATTTTTAAATCCCCCTAATTTCCCTGTGGTTCTAAAATAGTAACTGTATCTGAAGAGGAAATCTTCCCATGTTTGCAAATACATATAATTGGCAGAAAAATTCATAATTATATTGTCAGTTAATGTAATAGTTTTTGCTCCTATCAGCTGGCTGGGGGTTTGACCTGGACATGAAGTTCATTTTTTTAGCTCTATTGGTCCTTCAGGTTAAAACTGGACCATAGGAAGAAGATAAGATCATGATGCCACGCCTGATTTCTCTATAAGGGAGAGTTTTAGCCCTTTCCTACTGAGTAGATTCTGAGCAAGGAAATATTTAAATTGCTGTAATGTTAATATTTACTTTGTCTAGTACCAGACCATGGGACCCTTTGAATGATATGATCCAGTTTGAAAAAGGTGGCGCAATCCAGACAAAAGTTCGACATCGGACACCAATGGTATGTTCCAGTTCTGATAGCACATGCAAGATCCAGGAACTTATATATATTATACATGATGTGTGTAAAGATCATCAGAGCATTGGGATTGATGGGAAATACTATTATCCTACAAAAATGTTGTTTACACAGTCTATACAATGTCTTTCACTTCTGTGTTGCATCCTAAGCAGTAGAAAGTACTTGTTTGGATAGGAATATAAAATATGCAAACTTGAGCTCAGCAGTTTAATGTGTATTTTCCGTTAAATGGGAAGATGCACAAAAATCAGACAGCTGATACGTCAAAAATTTAAACTTGGGCTTCTATTAGATATTGTGCTTTTAACTGTCATTGTTGGAATGTGCTGCTTTGCTACAGTTCCGGTTCTCTGGAAATAACACACAAATTTATCAATTTTAGGTTACTGTTCCAAAAATCAAACGAAAGCCAGCCAGTCAGAAGAAAGAGTGTGGTTTCTCATCCCCAGAACGTGATAACCAGGATTCCTCTGGGAGTGAGGGTATGAAAAGATACATTTACATACAGAAATAATAAATTTATTTGACAACTGAAGAGTTCAGTGTCACACATACTCTTCTTATCTCAATGTTTTTATTATACTTTAGTATTATCCAATGTGAAGCATGTTCTGGAAAACAAAGGGAACAGAATGGCTCATGTTTTTAATTGCAAATTTTCCTGTCTTTTTAAATGCAGTGTAGGTAGGCTTAAGTGCTGCACATATTTAACATCTAGGGAAAAAGAATGGTGTTCATAAACTGTTTTCTTTCTTAAAAGGTTAATTGTTTAAATTTGTAGATTAGTATCTGGCTAGAGGGTAGATTTTTGTTGTTGATAAAGTTTGCAGAAGCTAAACAATGTCATGAGTGTTTAAAAGATATTTCAAGCACTTAAGTTGCTGTCCTGTGGTATAGGTGACGCTGAAATAAAGTTTTCAACAGAAGCTAGTTAAAAACTTTTCTCACTTTTACTGCAGGTTTAGTTTGTCATTCGTACTTTGTTCATTTTATGGCAGCAGTCACTTCAGTCAATTACATCTGCCTTTTGTATCCTTCTAGCACAACTGAAGCATAGTACAAGACTAAGGAAAAAAGGGGCAGACCTTGGTGAACTGCAGAGTGCCCTTGAGTCTATAAAGGAAACACAGGAAGACATTAAGAGGTAGTACTAATTAAAACGCTTTAGAGAATAGTAATCCCATAGGTTTGGTTTTGTTTTTCTTTTCCCTTAGAGGCTGGTATCTTTACTCTTCTCAGATATTGATTGCTCATTGATGTTTCATAGTTTTCCTCCAAAGCTGCCTTCTGTAGGGAGCCCTAACATAGTAAAAAAATGTCAAACTGTCTAGTCTGTAATTTACAGGTTACTGTTTTATCTCTCTTACAGGGAAATCATGGCGCTACGAAATAGAGTCACTTTGAGTTCAGCACCCTGGGACTACCATTCCTTGCAGTTTAAGCACTATGTCTTGATTGTACTCATGGTTCTGCTACAGCTTATCATTAATTTCTTGTTCAAGTAAGAAGTGTGAACAAGGGCCTTCTTGATCTGGAATGATCGAACTGTTACTGGGGACCATATTTTAAGTTGGACTTTAAATGATGCAATATTATGTAAAAGAACCATGTAGCAACAACTTACAGAACTTTGCCTCAATGTTCATGGTTCAGAATCATCCTTCTGTCTAGCCAGTCACAGTAAGAATTGTGTAAGTGCCAGTACACTCTTGCTCCTGATGTGTGCCTCTGTCTCACAGTCATACGACATTAGCCTTGTGTTTATATTGCGTCGTACTGATGAGTCCTCACCACAGAATGGATCAAGTTAAACACTGAGTTCAGACCCCATAGGTAGGATATGATTCCTGATATGGTAGAATGATAAACAGGCATACTTCATTACATATAAACTTACATTTTTATAGCAAAGAAACTTTTGAAGTAGCCAACAGCTTTTGTAAATAGCATTGGATGTTTGGAAGTAAACTCTTGTTTAAGGTCAAACAAATAGATTATTATTCGAAAAACTGAGTGTTAGGAAATGGCAAGTAAAAAGCTGAAGTCTTTATGAAATCTGCAACATAATGTCCTTGATTTGTTTTGGAAATAGGAGGTTTTTATCCTGTGTTACTATAGGCTTGTAAGCCAGCTGTTTTATAGTTTTAAAACTTCTGTTTCATCATAAAAACTCCCACATCTACTGTAGAGAGCACATATTTAACAGTACAACAGTGAGGGGGGTACTGTTTTGGTCTACTCTCTTTCATGAATTGCAGATGTGAAGGATTCTGGTATGTTTGTAAGTCTTGAAAAATCTACAGCTTTGGATTTACATTTGTGTATAGCCATGTCACAGTAAGCAGACAGACCACTGATGCCAGGACTCGTGGTTATTTTTGAAACAAAATGTGAAGAGGTGTGTTTAGTGTGTAGCTTGAGGTGAATCTCCAATAGGATTCAGGCACTGTCATGAGTAGACTTGCAAATGAAAACATGTTTACACAGGGAAAGCTCAGAAACTGTGTGATGGCTAACACCACATATCTCAAGACAAATAATAGGAAAATCCAAGTGAAATCCCTCTTTACTGCAAATATATACTACCTACCGGACTTTGTGGATGCACCTTCTTAGTATGCTGTAGCCATATAAATTCATGCAAAGCTTAAATTTAAATTCAAAACCACAGTTTCTAACATTTTTTATTTGAAGAAAAATATGCATATATATATAATTTGTAAAATTCCAGCAAAAAATGTAGTGCTGGTGTTTATCTGGTGAGTTCCCTGTGCCAGTCAAGCATACCAAGGTAAAAAGGGGCTGTAGAACTGAAAAGGTATTTTCAATACCCCAGGTGAGACAACAGGAGGATGAGTGGCACAGTGTCCAAGTTTGTTTTCAGAAGATCCTCTCAGAAATCAAATACATCCTGGGCAGTGGAACAGTTTGAAAGTCATGTTTGGCTTTTTGCCTTGGCCAGGTTACACTTTTGCCTTGGGCAGCCTACTTGACTCTCCTGGTGATCTGCCTTTCTGTTCTGCATCAGTATCACTAGTATTTAGTGAAACCACTGTTTACTGTTTATCTGTCCAGCTTATATATTTCTGTGGCTGACACTTTCACACACCTCCCCTTCTCTTTTACTTTTCCTCTTCCTTGGGCCTCAGCTATGTAAAAGTTTTTTGTATAAGCAGTGAACTTCAGCATATTTCATACAGCATCAAATTAGCATGGTTTGGTCTTGAGTAATTTTTCTGGAATGTGTTATGTTAACCAGACTTTGTAGCCATGGGCAAGACCAAACCTGGCTGGACTTGTATTAAATCTACAGCTGATGAAGCAAAATTTGTGAACATAGGAAGTCCCTTCATAAACAAAATAATTACAAATACCTCAGTTTCTAAATGGAAAATGAAGTTGTTATCCATGTATGAAATGGCATTAAGAAAGCAGAGTATTATGGCATTCACTTTAACATTCTTAGCCTGGAATTTGGCTGTTCAATACTGCATTCAGATGTCAAAGCTTCACCTGTCTTAAGATTCATTACAAGCCTTTAAACACACTCTAAACGTGAGAATAATCCAATGAGTGAGATTTGGGCAATAATTTCAATCCCCTAAAATAATACCTTGCTAAATTTGTGGTGCTGAAACTCTTGACTGATAGTTACAAGCTTTTATCTTCCTTTTAAATACAAGCGTCTTTCTGCCTTTTCATGCTGATTTTTTCAATCACTTCTATTCAAGAACAGTGAATAACACAGTCTGCATGCATTTGTACATGGACCACATGGTAGTGACTGGATTTGACCCAGCCAGCTGGCTGGCTGGCACTTGGTGTTGGACAATATCAAACTAAAAGAGATACTCGATAGCTCAAGTTCATGCTCAGCTCAAGATGAGTAAAAGACTTGAACAGTGCAAAAAAAAAAATCCTTATGCTTATTTTCCTTTTCAACTTATTTTTTTAGAGTTGAATTCTGTTGAGAAAGGGGTTTTAGTGATAATCTAGAAAGGTAAAGGATATGTGATGAAACTTCTTGAAAAGTAAAATTGGGGATTTCTGTGAGACTTTATGATTAGATAAATTCTGAAAAGTGCAGTGAAAACCTAGTAATTCTTATTTTGCTGGGGTTTGTATGTTTCCTTATTTGAATAGAACAAAGAAACTTCTTCCCTAATTTTTACTGTATGGTTGGTCACAGACATGTACGGATCTTTTTCTTTAGTGCATCACCACTGTCCTCTTTAGCCATGATGTACAGCAGATCTTGACTACTACCTGAGCTCTGAACATATAAAAAAATCTGATTTGCATATGTTTGAGGGCTATGGCCTTCTAGTTTAAAAAAGTTTATAACAGCATGTTATAAAAAATGTTTATAACAGTTTTCACATTTGATTCTCAAATCCTGTTTTGTTTCGGTTGTTTTCCATGTACAGGAAATAGCTGCAGAATTTATTGCCATGTGGTTTTGTTGGGTTAGTTTGTTTTCAGATGCACTCTATGCCTTTAATTTACCATTTAGGTACAGGTTGCCTAATTTGGTACAGATAACCTAAGCTACGAAAAAGTAAATATGCCATGTGAAATGCAACGAGTATCCATTTCCAGTAGATGATGTTTCTTGAATTTCATGTGTTGATTTCTTTTAAACAGTTGATATTATTTGATGAGGGTGTATAGCCCAGTTTTCATGTCCTTCCTCCCACTTGTGAAATCTCACAAATTTGAGCAAGGTTGTCCTGTAAAATGTAATGATTGCGGTTTCTTCTTTGTTGTTTGCTGCCCTTCTGTGCCTTTGGCAATTCTTTTTCTTCTAGACTTGTGTTTATGAAACAGACTTGTAATTCAGTGTTTCATAAAGGCTGTTATTTTTAGCTATTACCATTGTTTGTGTAAATAATGTGCAACAAAAATTCTGTACAGCACTAAGTTTTAATTATTTTTATTTCAAGAGTAACCACAAATCACAGAAAACTTAGGAGATGTTCAAGTATTGTAAACAGTGCCTTCTTGATGGGTTTCTATGCTATTGAGAGACGGGCGAAGATTTGTCAAATTTGTGCCATAATATCAAACCTTTTGTGAGGGCTGATGTGTTTGAGAACTGATGTTCCTGCTTAGTTAGTTAGACTGGGGGCTGGGGGGGGGTGTCAACTCTTAAAACATTACATATTCCTTCTTTCTGACTAGTGAGCGGAGAGTGGAGGAGTTGGGATGTTTACAGTGAAGCTGCACTACTTTGTGGTAATACAGAATTATTCGGGCTTTTTCTCCTTTATGTCCTACCCCGGCCTTTCGCTCTGCCAAGAGGGAAAATTAGCCCTCAGGACACAGCGCCCCCTTCCCCATCCCGCGTGTCCCGTCCTGTCCGACACCCGCGATCACTGCTCTGGGTGAGGGATCTGAACCATTTGGGCCGCCTCCAATAAAGATGTGTCGCACCTCCCTGTCTCTGGGCTCTGTGCGCTGCTCCCCGGCCCCTCTCCCGCTCCTCAATCTCTCAGCGCGTCCTCAGCCCCTGTGCGGGCGCGGCCGTGACAAACGGCGGGCGGTCGGGCGGAAGGGGCGGCCCGACCGCGGCGGCAATGGCGGCCACCGGGCCGGAGCAACTGCGCTTGTGGCAGGAGGCGGCGGCGATGGCGGGCGTGGTGCGCTGCGCGCTGGGGCCG
>VXBU01009003.1:86200-96688 GCA_013400315.1 Bombycilla garrulus
GCCCCGGCGAGCGGCGGCGCCTGGCGCGGCTCTGTGCCGAGATGTGCCGCCGCTGCGCCCCGGCCGCTGCCGCCCGCCCGCAGGTGCTGCGGCTCCTCGGCCGGCGGTTCGCGGAGCTGCACGCCGCGGTGCCCGGCCTGCCCCTGGCGAGCTCCAGGGTCCTACCAGGTGTTGTCCTTCGCCGGGACTTCGCTGCCTACTGCCCGACGGACGGGGAGCTGCGGGCCCTGCTTGTCACCGAGTCCCTGCGGCCGACCCTGATGGGCCCCGGTGTCGAGTTTATTGTAGACTCCGAAGGTCAGTATCAGGCTTCCCTGTGCTGGATCGCTAAGAGGACAGAAGTCTTAATGAAACACTTGCAGAGTAACAACGTTAAGCTGTTACTGTCGAGTGCAAAGCAAGAAGAGGTAGTTGTCTACTATGCCAAATTATATGGTGTGTCTGTGGTAGAGTGCTTATCGTCGGAAGAAATGGCCCTTATCAGTGAAATCACCGGTGTCTCCCCTTACACACCTTTCGGTGATAATGTGGACAGAGAAATTACCGAAACTACTGTGGTAACGTTTTGCCAGCCCTTGCTGCTCGTCTCCAAGAGATGCGTCCACATTGGCTTCATCAGTGCGTGTGCCTTCCAGCCCCATTGCCTGATCCTTTGTGGGCCGGTCGACGGCGTTAACGAGCAGCGTGCTGCTGCTTTACAAGAGGCATTCACAATGCTGCAGCAGCTGTTTAAAGCAGTTGATCAGAGGGAGCAGTGGAAAGCAGAAGGTGAAAGCCAAAGCAAAGCCTCAGATGTTTGCACTTGGCATTCTTCAGCTACTCAGAAAGAACTAGTAGTAGAAAATACTTGTAATAGTAACCCGGTTTCTGAATGTCAGCTGAAAGCACTTAGTGATGAAACAGAGAAGAAAATTTTAGACCCTGATAAAAGTGATCTGCTAGTCCATAATCAGAAGAGCCACAGCACTCATGTGTTAATGGCACATAACAGTGATACAGTCACTGTGTGTGAGTGCCTGGATGTTGGAAAAGGTCTAGAGAAAACATGTTGCCATACAGTTCCATTTAAACAGGAGGAGAGTTGTGCAGGTATTACACAGGATCACTCCAACTGCATCATAGAAGCAGGGTCAGTTTTGCCTGTAGGAGGTTACTTTGAAATCTTGTTACATTATTATATTCAGGACTATGCAAAACAGTGTCAGCAGTCAGAGGTAACCATTGTATCTAACATGGTTGCCCATGCTTTGCTAAGTATTCCCAAGGCCTTGTACCAGACAGCAGAACAAGATGGCTTTAACAAATTCTATCTTGAAGCCATTAATTTACTCCGAAAAAATCAGCCACTGCCTGTAAATGATGAAGGCTTAGAGTCAGTGTATTGCAAATACCAGTTAGTCATTTCAGTTCTTCATTGTGTTACAGAGCTTCTCTCCATAGACTTAGTAATTGATGTTAGGCGTCCACTCCAGAAAATTGAGGATCATGACTCAGAGGATGACTCTTGAAATCGTTAATAAAGAATTATTTTGATTATATGTCGTTTCCTTGTGTCTTCTTGTCAAAGGACACCCTCAAAAGTCAGTTCTAGAGACTAAAAGATGCTTCTCTTAAAAGAGAAAGGCTAACCAGGTGAGACTGTGGAAGACTGGGTTGTAAACAGTATGAACTTTTGAGCATGAGGAAGTGTAGCCAGTTTCCACTGCAGAAGGTGTGCAGTGCAGTCTCCATCCACATGTTGAGGATCCTGTGTACATTCAAGCCAAGGGTCAACTTTGACTCTTTTGGTGGATTGAGTGTTTCCACAAGCTAGATGTGATTTGTTTTCTTAGCAAGTTAAAGTTGCCAGTGTGACACAAGCCACTGAACTTTCAAGTTACAAACCAAGGGGTGGATTTTGTGGCCTTCGTAATTAACCGGATTAAATGTTTGGGGATTTATTTTAAATATTTTGTATATATCGTGACAGGCAGCAGTAAACCACTGTGTTGTGTCCCAATGAAGAATTTGCTTATAGGAGATGCAGCATTTTTATCTTCCATTGAGTTTATTTCAATTGAACTAAAAGAATTAAGAATAATTTTAATACTGTGACTTTATGGCAGTTTCTCTGGAAAATTAGTTTATATGACATTGCTTAGTACAACTATTAATTTTAGCTACCATGGAGTGAATTGTGGTCCTGCTATGAAAGGCTGTGTACTTATGGGAAAAGTTTATCCAGGCACTAATGCAGTTCTGTGTGAAAAACCTGAGACAGTTCAGTCTTTGATCATCAAAGATTTTATTCTGCATTTGTTTTTTGGTTGGTTCTATTTTTCCCTAATTCCTTTTTCCCCAGAATTTTCACTGTAATAATATTTGCTTTAGGCCCAGTAGCACCTGCATGTATACCTCTCTTACTGCTGGGTCCTAAAAACTACAGGTTTGGTGGAGGAGGTTTTTGAGTAACTGTACCAGCTGCAACTGATAATGGTATCTGTCCTAGGTTACAATGTAAAAATATGCCAGAGGATCTGTATTCTATCTCCATCTTCATGAACTGTTGAAACCAGGAGGGGCAGTGTTTTCCTTTCCTCCTCCCCCAGACTATCTCCTGTTAATGGGCCATCAATGCCTTGCCCCATGAGTCATAGATAACTCCTTCTGCGAGCCAATTTCCTGTTTAATGGGCCATTAAGGACCCACCACATGACTCATAGAATGACATCAGCCCATTGTGAGATGCTCTGCCCAGGGGGAGGAGCCAAACATTCCCACTTGGATATCACCTGGGCATTTGGACAGAACAGACATCTGCCTTCTACTGGATTCCCAGAGGAGCAGCCTTCTCTCCCACTGGATTCCCAAAGGAAGGACCAGATCCTTCTACATCACCACTGGACCATTGGAGGAAAACTCTACCCTTCTACAGGATCTCTGCTTCAGCAGAACCATCTGTCACTCCAGGAGGACTACTGGAGCCACCATTCAAACTGGACTGCTACCAACACCCTGACTGACAGGGTGTCAGGTTATATTCTGTCAGGTTTTGGTTTTGTAAATACTTCATCTTGTTCTAATTTTCCTATTAAGTTGTAGTTTGTTGGTTTTGTTTTATTTTATTTTGTTTATAGATATTAAATAACTGTTATTCCTATCCTCATATCTTTGCCTGAGAGCCCCTTTTATTTTTAGAAATTATAATAATTTGGAGGGAGGGGGTTTACATTTTCTGTTCCAAGAGAAGCTCCTGCCTTCCTTGGCAGGCACCTGTCTTTCAAAACCAAAACAGTATCAAATTGGTTCTATGTGCATTTCCCAGTGTTGCATAACACTAAGAATAATGGTTGGGGTTTGTGTTTTTTGTTTGTTGTGTTCTTGTTGTTTTTTTTTAATCTACCATGAAATCAAATGTAGTGGAGCTGTTCAAAACCATAAGCATCAATCATATTTACCTGCTATACCAGAGATGATTACAACTAGAAAAGAGATTTTTTTTCCCCCCATAAATTTATGCTTTTCCTTTTTCAGTTTCTTCAGAAGACTCAAAGTACCAGAATTCTTTCAGGTGTTTTGTCAGCAATGCTTTGTTTGACTGCAGCTTTCCATTGACATTTTATATATATTCCTGGTAATATAAAACATGGTATTTTTTTCCTGGCTAATACACTCTTAAAAACATTTGCAGATGAATAATAGTGAAACTCAGGGCTCACTAGTATGATTTCTTTAATAAAGAACTAACAACAGTAATTCTTTTTGTTAGAATCTTTTGGCAGGCACAGGGGCAGGGGAGAATTAAACAGGGAGGAAAGAGAATCCCATTCTTGTTGCTGCCAGGTGCTCTTGGAAGCTGCTTAATGCAACAGGCCCAGTATGAGCCTAGAGGAATCTACTTTGTGGAGGGTTTTGAAGCTGTGTGCCCTATTCTGCCTGGGCGGTGTTGGGAGCTCCCGCTAGCCCCTGGCACTTCAGCAGGCACTTGGGTCTGCATTTTACTGCTCTGATGAGCTGATTAGACAGTTTTGCTCTTGCAGACAGGTTTCTGCAATGATCTCTTCAAGCCACTGACCAACTCATTGGGCAAAGATGAGTGATCTGCTCTGTGGCAGTCTAACAACTGTGGCATAGAACATGTGAATCCTGGCAGCAGCGGGGGTTTTCTGCAGAAGCAGCTTTTGTATTCTGAATCAAGGTGCTGTCTACATAAAGAGAGTACTGTGTCATTACACATTACTTTATACCATTTGCACATCTGGTTACTTTCAAATTTACTGCAGTTTCTTTGAAAAGTTAAAAGTATTTTCGTACATTAACAGCATTCTGGATGTTTGATTTAAAGTATGTCATTATTACTGAGAAGAAAGTTCAGAAATTTTATCATATATAGAACTCTTACTTTTGCATGCCAGAGATACAAAGGAGAATTTAAAAATGACAGTTATATAAAACTTTTTCTGACCTGTTTTTGGTGCAGCCTCTTGAGTCTGAAGATTCATTGAGGCAGGAACTATATTTCTTTGGCTTCCCTGTCTTTTTATATTTCATGAATGATCAGTTTTCCATTTTGAACTACTGTTTCCCTGTTCTGTCTGTAGAACTGGGAACCTGGTAGGTTTTTCCCTTGGAGAGGAATGTCCCTTCCTTCTTTGTCCTGCTCTGCAGAAGGGGATGCTTGTTCAGGATTTGGCTGTTCGGTTCTAGTCCTGAAATCAAGTTCATTACAGGATGTGCACAAGCTCAAGGGAAAAAAAAAAAAACCAGAAAACATTAACTTAGTCTTTAGAGAGAAGAACAAATTTACTGCTGGATTCAGCTCTTTCTTATCCTTAGGAGTCTTCTCCAGTAATTGGCCTGGATGTGTAAACGTGATTTGTCTTAGAAAATATTTTGGGTTCACTGCTATCGCATCTACCCTTTAAAAGAAAGGCTGCTTGTAGCCCTGAGAATTAGCTCAGTCTGTCTCCTGGGCTCTTGCTCAGGTGCTGTCACTGCCATTTCTGCTCTGCTGATGTTTCTGACCTGCTTCAGCAGCAGCCCTGCATACCAGAGGCTGCTTGGGTTGTTGATGTTCCTTGGTACCTGAACCTTAGGTATGCCATTGTTCATGACATCTCGCTGCTATCCTGATTTTTAAAGCTGGCTCCAGCTGTATCTTGCCCTTTGGCAGGGAGACAGGTGATCTCTTGACACAGTGACAGGGACCGAAGCGGTTACCTGGGACAGCTTGGGATGACGTGTTTATTCACTCAAAACCACAGGGACTAATGTGTTGGGGCATTCACTGGGGTTGTAACAGCCTATGGCTTTTTCTTCATGTTCTGTTTTATGGAGATTATTTCTATTTTGCACCATTATTCTATTATTTTTATATTTCTAAATATGGGTTGGCCTCCATGCAAAGTGGAAGTCAGGTACACTTGGACATGTGTTTCAACTCAGATCCAGTTTTGAAATATGTAAAGTTCAGGGATACTGATGCTAATAGTCTATGATTAAAAGAATGGCTTTTAAAAAAATCTTGATTTTAAACTCTCCTTTCTACAGCCCTTAGCAAACCTCGGTTCTGCCCTGCATCAGAAAATTTTCATCAGAATATATTCATCAGAATATTTTGAAGGCATTCACTCCACCCACAAGGACTTACAGGTATATTTTAAGCACGGTAATCCCACTTGTCAGGTAGCAGATTCACATATACAGGCAGGTATACAGTTTATATACAGTTTCTCTTTTTTTCTTAAATTTAAGAAAAAAACCCAGTTTTAATATATGTGTGTAGTGATGTGCAGTGAGACTAGGTTGAAACTGCCTCCTGCGTGCAGTTCTTGAGAATAGGAATAATCTGTTTACATGACAGTAGCACACTGGTTTTTATTTGTTGATTTGTGTGGGGTCAAGTCTGAACAAGGTTTTGCAGGTGCTGGGACCACACTTAGGCAGCCTCTGTGCCCCAGCTCTCCTGGAGCCACTGTTCCCATTGCTGACCCTACCAGCTCTTTGTTGCTCAGCACCTTCCCTGGCCCTGCTCACTGCTCTCTATGAAACCATCTCCCTGGTTACCAAATAGGAACTGCTTAATTTCTTTACTGGAATGCATACAACCTGACTGTGGCCTTACATCTTCATCTGTGCTTCAGTGGTTTTGGCAGCTATACAGAGAACATCATTAAATAGGAACCAGGCACAACAAAGAATATCATTCTGTTGTGCCACAAATCTCATGCTGCTGAGTCATTTGTAAGAGGGGATAGGAGAATACAACATTTTGCGTAGGAACATAACTGTATAGTGGCATATTTTATATTTTTCTCTGTGTGTTTTATATACAGAAAAATTATGTTGTTTCTGTTGCTATCTCTAGAAGTCATCTTCTGGAGCCCAAACGTAGGGGATTAATCATGTGATTAAGGAGGATAAATTCATCACTTGCATATACCTCCTGGACTTCAACAGAATTACATTAATCTGTTAAAAGTTTCCTTTTTGTTACATGACAGATCTGCTATTAGTGGTAGAAAGTTCTGTTTTCATTGCTGAATTATTTCTATGCTTTTTTAGGTTAATCAATCCTCTTTCATATTTTTTAGTCAGGTTCTTTTAAATCTCAAGAGAGAGAAACTTTCAATGTTCAGTTGCAAAATTCTGTTTAGTTTAATTTTGATCTAGAAATCTAAGAGACTGTGTGGTTTTGTCACTAGTTAACCCAGGTATTAAGTAGTTGCTCTATTTACCATAGAATTTATCTCATTATTGCTGTTCACATGAAACAAAACAGGGGAGTAAATGTCTGAATTTAACACCAGTCACTTCGGAAATGCATTGGCTGTAATTAACATGTTTATAGTTTTGCAGTGTCATTTCGTGTAGGGCGTCATTTGTATTCTGTTAATGAGACTAGAAATAGATATTTACATCTAGGATTATGCCAATCACTTCTCCCTTAATAGAATATTAAGCTAATTATTAGTTCCAGAAACAAGAATTTAAATTTTTGCATTCCAAAATTAAAAACAATAGCAAAAATGTAATAGATGTAAAACATAGTAGCTCCTTCTTTATTATATGATTCAATAAATGCCCAGACTTTGTAAGTGATGCTTATTCCTGTAACAGATCAAGCAGTGTACTCTTTTTAAAAACAGTCCTGGCAAAAAGGAAACAAAACGGTTTTCCGTAGGGACGCCATTTGTGCTGGTTCAGCCAGCAGCTTATTTCTCACACCAGCAGATAAAAGAACTGTTACACTGAGGCTTTGGTCCAGTGCGGGATTAAGGGCACATCAGTAATGCTCTGTTGTGCATGGCTGTGTCCTAAGCCAGAAATCACTAAGCAGAAATCACTAGAAAAGATAAAATTTCCATTAAAAGCATTTAAAAAAAAGATCTTGTTTTACTGAACAGATTTTCTAATCTATTTTTATTTTGAGATTCTTGGCAAAACAATCCAGCATGGTGATCTTGCTTTTGATAAGAATCATGACCTACTTTCAGTGGGTGTCTTCATTTTGCAGGCTAAGCATCTGATTAAATATTACCTTAAAATGGGAATGGAGAGAGAAAATACATAGCAGGGCTTTCTCTGTGTATGTGCGGGAACAGACAACTCCAGATGAGAGTAACATCCACTTAGATATTAACGTTAGATTCGATACATGTCTGGTATCAAGTATAAGGATTATATTTATATGCCACTGCTTATGGAGCACTGGAAGTGATTGTAGAAACTCCTGGATTATATTCATAGAGCAAATAAACTGCTTGGGAGCTTTTTTCTAAAATCAGAAATACTCTGAGACTTTTAATTACTGATTTCAGAACTGTAGTTCTGAAAAAGTACAAAATAGTCACAGAGTGCTGAAACAATTTAAATCTGTTATCAATGTTGACTGTACTGGAGATGTTATTGGCATGAGTTTTTTTTAATGTCCTTGTGTTAGGAGTATAATCTTGAGTAGCAGTGCCGCACAGCTGCCATCCCTGTTGGTACTAGAGGTAGCTCTGCCCTTGCTCTCCAGCAGTCACACAAAGACAAGTCCTGCAGTGCCAAGATTAGATGTGGTACAGTTCACCTTACCCAGAGTGTTTAGGATTGAATTTCAGCACCTCAGTAAATCTTGCAAGCTGTGGTGTAGGTAAGCAGGGGGTTTTTTTTGGCATTTCCAAACAACCAGTTCTTATAATGCAGCAGGTATTGGAAATTACATTCCCTGTAATCTGAGACATTCTTGTCACCTTGAGGAATTTTTCAGTGAGACACATTTTAAGCCTTGGCAGTAATTAGCAAGTAGTATCAGGATCGCTTTGTTTTAGGACTCCTCTCTGTTAAAAGGTTTGCCACCTGGGCTATAATCCTAAGTGACGCAGAAGTTACAAGCAGAGCCAATATATAATCACGCAGAAAGCAGGAATTCTTCCCCTCCTGTGTCATTGCTTTTTCTTTCTGCTTGACTGTAGAGCTTATGATGCAGTGAAATATGGTAAAAACTCCATGGGTGGGTGGGTGGATAGAAGGAGGGACAAGAATAGGGGAAGACAAGAGATGAGAAGACCCAGTTCAAAAGGAAGAGGGAGGAAAGATGAAGGTTGATTGATTAATAGAACACAGAAAAGGACTGTCATTTAGAAGGAAAAATACAGATTCTCAAATAAATGAATGGGGAGAAGCAGCCCCAGCTTCCACACCTCTCTCCCTGGAGAAGCAGCAGCAAAGGGCAGATGCTAAGTTCTCCTCTCCCCTTGGAAGACTGGTAGATTGTAGTTGCCAAATGGAAAAAGATAAAATCCATAAAACTGATTTCCTCCTGTCCTGCGTAGGGGAGTAGCTACCTTGGAAAGCATTAGGAGCTGTAGAGACAGTCTGTCTACATATCTCAAGGTGTCCTGAGCTCTAAACTTGCAACAGCCTGAGATAAAGATTCACATTTCTATTCTTGAAGCTCAGTGTCTAGGAGTGGGTAAGAAATTACTGGGTGTGGATTGCATTTATTTAGATAGCACATCTTGTCTTCACTGTCCTGAGCCTCTGGAATGTGCTTTGATCCTTATGTCTTTCACAGGGACAGGCTGGTATGAGCAATGGAGTTTGGCTCCCCAGCCTCAGCGATGAGGGGCTCAGGGCTTGGGCTTGAGCTGTGCCCTGTGCTTGGGCAAGGTGTTTCGGGGCACCCGGTGAATAACACAGGGCTGTAGTGGCAAGGTGCTGGGTTTACTGCTTTGAAAATAGTATGAACTCTTATATAAGTCATAAATCATCAGCTGACAAATTTGCCATCTGCTAGGCCTTTGGTAATGAATTTATATTTACTTGTCTTAGAGCATAGAAAGCCTGTCTAGGACCTCCAAGCTTACTTTTAATAGTGAAATATAGCAGGAGTTTAGCGCTTTTAGCCTCCTCATTGAGTTGTAGGGAAAAAATAATTTCATAGTGTAGTTCTGACTTCTCATAAGACTGAACCATTTTAAGAGAAACAGATCTTGAAAAAATCATAGGTTTCCAGCATCTCCAATACCAATCCAGTATTGGTAGCAACTTGTTTGTTTAATAGCAAGCACTTAGGAAAAATGTCTGTCCCTGCTGAAAACAGCAGGTTTCAGCCTCTGCATATTCAGACCCCAAACCTCTAATCCAAATGTATTCAAGTGATTATAAACAGAAGATATTGAATTGACAGAGTACCAGACCAGTAAAATTAATTGCCTAGCACTTTGGAGCAGAAGATACCAGATTATTTTTTTTTTTAATAATAGTTAACATTGCTTTTCCTGCTGAAAAAAAAACCCACATGGTTGAGTTAAAATGCATGAACAAGATCATCAGTAATTTTCTTGCTATTGTATTTAACATATTTGAGTTTTAACCATTTATTTTGTGGTGTCTCTAGGGCTTTTTAAATATGATTAATAAATTATTTTAAAAGCCTTTTATTGATTCAGTAACTGACTGGCTTTGGCTCTAGCATTTTAACTGCAAAGATCAAATTATAATAAAAATGTAGGAAAAATTTCTGAATATCTTGGAAATATGAATCCATGAACCATTAGGGGAAACTAGTGGATTTTTTCTTCTGGAGTTTTATAAAAATTTGTGCCTGAGGTTAGGATTGGATCCTGAACCAGCAGCATCTGCAAATGGCATTTAGGATCTAATAAACAGCAGCTTTTTAACAATTGTACCTTTACATTTTGACATTGCTCAGGTTTATAACAAAGTCTGAGTTTATATTGAAATGCAGAGAAATAAATTTCTCATAAATATTCCCTCTGGATTCCTGTTGTCAGAATGAGTGGGTGTTCATGTCAGAAGGTAGAATAAATGCTAGTGCCTCGAAGTGCTGCCTCTACAGCTCCTAATGGTGTTGCACTTGTCATTGTGAGCTTTACAAATGCTCCAGTTTTGAACTCGGAATAAATACGCTCCACTCATAAAAACAGCACATTTGTAAGAAGAAATGCATGCATGTATCTTTCTTTAGTTTCCATAATGTGACATTGTGGGGGGTTGGGG
>VXBU01009004.1:8333-26545 GCA_013400315.1 Bombycilla garrulus
AAAAATATTTTCCACAGCTTGTTACCTTACCGTATGGTGTTGCATCAGTGCATATGATCTGAGAGCCAGTGGTAAGCTAATACCATATTGTTTCACAGCGACATAAATAAGTAATTCTAAAACTCAGATGAACAATATCTTCCCCAGCATCCCCCTTCCCCACCCTATTTTCTGTAGTACATAAAAGAAAAGCAAATTCATATAATAAAACTATATTAGATGGATTGCAATCTAAATTGCATCCATTTCTAATATTCACTTGGTTTAGGAGAGTAACAGAAGCCAATTTCAACTATTTTCATAGCCATGGGAATGTGGCAAAATATATATTGCGGACCCTTCTGCCAGAAAAAGCAGAAGTTATGACTTTGGATGTATTTTAATGTATTTGGACATATGGGGGCAGATAAAAGAAAGGAGTACCCCGATTCCAAAGAATTTTCGATGAATATTGGGGAATGTGAAATCTTTCTGCCTTTTCCATCAATTGGAAATTGGGAGTGGGTGACAGTTTTGAAGAGAGTTTCTCCTACATGGATATGAGTTGGAAAGAGAGGATAAATTTATTGGTTTTAACATGTGCATTATAGAGTAGCAGACAGGAGTTACCAAATATTCTGAGCTGGAAGGGATCCGCAAGGATCATCAGTTCAGCTTTAAAGTAAATGGCCCATATGGGGAATACATGCACAACCGTGGCATTGTTAAGACCATTCTCTGACCACCTGTGACCTCTTAGGGCAGCTTCAGCTGGTATTTATACTATTTGAAATAACAGAATAAACAGAAATTTTGCTTAGCTCATTTTATTTCAGGGGAATAATTCTAGAGATTAATTTGTCCCTCTAACTTAATAATTTATCTTTCTATAGAAATTTTCTTCACCTGAATTAACAGTTTATTTGGCCTATCTAAAATTTTTCTGCTACCTTGGACACGATTTATCCATTAAAGTAATTTTGTTTCCATTTGGTTCTGTTACACTAGGAGTCCAGTTGCCTTGGACTGCTCTCAATTCTTTCAGGATTCAATGCCATACAGTGGAACTCCATCTTTCAACTGCTTTGAACCCCCTTCTTCATAGTGCTTTATCTAGTATTTTGATTTATCTTTGATTATATGCACAATCCTAACTATAGTGGTCTAAAAGCTAGTCTAGAACAAAGGCTATATTCTGAAAATATTCCTTCTGGTACTGCTATGCACTTTTCATGCTGTAAAAGCATTGACTTAGTTTTTTTAAAAATGTGTTTTGTTGTTGTTTTTTTTTTTTTAATTTTTTTTTTTTTAAGATAGTTGCTTGATTTATAGCTATTGTCTTTCTAACTTCTGTAATTGAAGAGAAGGAAACTTCAGTGTTGTATCCTCTTAAATTCAGGAAGCATAGGAAGGTAAAGGGCAGTAAATACACTTTTGTAACATCAAGCCATAACAAAAGGAGCAATTAAAATAAATCTTCAAACCAGTGTGAATTCAGCCTTATGTATGCTGTAAGGATGTAAGTTTGTACACTCAGATGTGTTATTTTGTGGGTGGTACTATTTTTTGGGAGGGTAGAGTAAGTACATGATCTTTGTGCACAGAGGAAAAAACATCTGTTCATAACAGTGGAGTCTGAAAGCATCCTGATATGTATTACATTCACATTGTTTTATCCCTCTCTGCTCTGGATTACCTGCGTAAGGAACAATGGGCTTTGCTTCAAGTAGTTACCATTCATTATTGGTGTGTGCAGTTGAAAAGGAAAAACATAATTAGAAAATGAGCTGGCAGAAATGTAGGCTAACTTGGCAGAGCAGCCAAAAAAGGGGAGGCATTTAGTGAGAAGACACAAAACAGTTCTTTTCAGTTCATGCTGTATAGAAGCCAAGGACTTATACCTTGCTTTGTATTTTACTAGCATTTGGAAAAGACAATCTATACTCAGTGGAAATTAAAACAGTTAATCTTTCTGTCTTAGTCTCCAACCAGTGCTTTGTGGCAACTGTCTGCTGCTTCTTTTTAATGTATGACTGAGAGCATGACAGAAATTGGAGCAGCAACATGGCTTAAACTTGTGAGTGAGAGCATCAAAGGGTGTCCTTCAAACTTATTTACAGGTGTTCAAGCATGACTTCCCCTGGCTTTCCAGTGGGCCTTCTGCTCTTGGGCTGGAAGGTGAAGGTCTTGTTATAATGAAAAAATTCTGAACAATTCCTGACCAAAGCACTCCATTCATGCCTTATAAGCAAATTGCTGTCTAATAGGCTAATACTTGACACTGGTTCTACAAGATTTCTTTTTCTGGGAGAGATACTAAACACATACTTTACCATTAGTAGGTGGAAGTATTAAAAACAGGTCTCTGTTTACCATATTATGAAACCAATTTGTGGATATTTCTTAATTGGTGCACTTTCTAGATTGTTAATTTTTTAAACAGATACAAATCCTTCTGTGTAACATATTATTTTAATTTATGCCATTGCTTGTATTAGAAAAATGATCATAGCCTTAAACTTTCTAATTCTTCATCAAGTGGCTATTTGTAAAGTTTTAGTCAGAATAGTCATATTTTTAACTGAAAAGATAATCATATTTTTAACTATTTAATAAATCAATAAATTAATTAAAATTGTAAGTGTAGTGAGTTTATTTGGCTGTGTTTGACAGTAATTGTGCAGGATATACTAAACAAAAATTGAATCAATCCGTCATTGCACCTGCTCAAACAGATTTTATTAAGAAGCTGAAGCTCAGTACTGTTTTATGAAGACCCTTGAAAATAATATTTTGAAAAAACATGTATTATAAAAGTTGTGTCAAATATTCCACACATGAGTTCTCTTTTCATTTTTAATGTTGCCTGCAAGAACTAAAATAAACATTTGGGGTATGAAAATATAAATGTAAGGTTTAGTTTTTACATCTAACTTGCATGTATATACTTGCTGCAAATGTTAACACTTCAGGATAAAAAACCAACATTATAAAAGTAGTAAAAATGTGAAGCAGGAAAAAGTATATGAAAAACAGAGGATTTTTAAAGATGCATAAAAGTGCTGTAAACATTGATAGACAAAAATTACTGTGTCAGTGGTTAGTTAAGGGATTTTTATTGCTCCAGTCTTAAGATATGCATTGTTTTTTACTGGACTATATTCTGAAAAATGCTAAAATCATGTCATTAGCCAGTGGAATTCATGTCAAGCCTATCTGAAATTCAAGCCTATCTGTTTTCAAGAATTCTTCACACTCAGATCTTAGCAATGCCTAAAGCTGTACAAACGCTGGCTCATAGACTTAGCTACAGTGTCTATTTCTTGTTATAACTTACGTACTTATGAAGTATAGAGAGAGAGGTTAAAATAGCCCAGTGCCCAAGTTTGAGATGAAGAAGTGAGCAGTTGCTTACCATGTCTGCAGGACTAAACTGGGAGTGGATGTGGATTGAACTGATCCCTAAAGGAACATGAGACCAGGTGGAGGACTGGTTTTAAACAGCTACTAATGATTCATTTGTGGTTGCTAAATTATGTTATTACCCAGTGGGATGTATCATACATTTTATAATCTTGTCACAATATTCAATAGCAATGTGGTAATACAGCAAAGATAATTCATACAAAGTATAGCTCATGCAGAGAAGAGGCCCCAAGTGACTCTCATTCATATGAGGTTTAAGGGTAAATACTTAGATGTACACCTGGGTTGGGGCTACCATGGATGTACAGACAGACTGGGAAATAAGAGGCTGGAGAGCAGTGCCATGGAAAGGGCCCTGGTGCTCTGGTCCATGGCAAGTTGAACATGAGCCAGCAGTGCCCTGGCAGCCAGGAGGGCCACTCGTGTCCTGGGGGCGTCAGGGACAGCATCACAAGCCAGGCAAGGGAGGGGATTGTCCTGATCTGCTCTGCACTGGGACAGGCTCACCTCAAGTGCTGGAGGCACTTTTGGGTACCATAGTACAGGAAAGACATTAAATCAAAGTTTCCTCTCACCTCAAACACACACTTTAAATAAGTATTTTACTTGATGGTGATACAGTGTCCTGTAAAATGATAATATAGTTTCTATCTGTGAAGTAGTATGTAGATTGCTTCTGGTTTATGCATTATACCTGAGTAGCAGTACTTAGAAAAAATAGGTCTAATTTTGCCAATACTGATAAAACAGTAGTAACTAAAAATTAGTATCTTTACTGCTGCTTATTTGTACAAACACACTTTTATTTTGCACAGAAGGTAAGCACAACTCTTTTATATGTCCATTATAAAGTACTTGAGCTTTTTGCATCAATTTTATAACTACTTCAACTTTTTTTCTGAACTTTTAGTATGTCCCAGAAAATGGAGATAGGACCACTTTGTTTCATCAGTAGTTACTTCATATTTAATAGGTCAGTTTGAAGAAATAAATGTAAAGAAAAATTAAGCCAGTAGAAATTAGTAGTTTCTTTTCTTCCATAGTTTTTTTGTTGATCTAAATGGAGAAGAACTTGGCTTTATATCCTGGCATTGCAGAACCCTACTCCCAGCTTTGGACTTTTGTCCCCTCATCCTTAGACTTTTCGTACAAACATTTTTCTTCTTCACAGAAGGTAATGAATCAGAAAACTATATGCCCTGCTGATTAGTAAAAGGATTTTTCGTCCGCATTTAAAAAAAAATAAAAATTCTGGCAATATAAGGTTACCTTTGGCACAAGTCCTTGTGGTACATTAACTTAAATAGTAATGGCAGCACCTCAGATCTCTTTCCTGAATTAGGATACAATAGAATAGGAATAGTTCAACTGAAAGATACAAAGATAATTGAATGATCATTCAGTCCAACTGCCTGACTACTTCAGGGCTGGCCATAAGCTACAGCCTGTTGCTAAGGGCAACATGCCCTTAACATTTGTTGGCCAAATGCCTCTTAAACACTGACAAACTGGGGACACTTGCCTCCTATCTAGGAAGCCTGTTCCTGGGTTGTAAAACCCTCTTGGTAAATAAATGCTTTCTAACATCTGGTCTAAGCCTTTCCTGCCTCAGCTTTGAAACATTCCTATGTGTCCAATCACTGGATACCAGCAAGAGGAGATCTGCACCTCCCTCTCCACCTCTCCTCCTCAGGAAGCTGCAGAGAGCCATGAGGTCACCCCTCAGCGCCCTTCTCACCAAACAGACAAACTCCAAATTCTGAGCTGGTCCTCATGGGACATACCTTCTAGCCCTTTCACCAGCTTCAGTTCACTAGAGTTGAAGAGGTGCTTGCAGGACCAATTTTTATTTAAGGGTACAAATACTGATATGCTACCTTAGTTGTTTTGTCTATATCTAAGACATTTTTAGTAATTCCTTTTTTGTTGGATTGTAGTATTTGGACAGCATCATACGACTACAAGATGATACAGTACAGTTTGAGATAATCCAGTGCTGCTTTGAGCAACTTGGTGGGTAATTGGGTGATTGAGAGCATATGAGAGCCTTTATTATCCCATGCAGAAATGGATTAAAAAGAAGTTACAGTGTAAAATGTGTCTATGTGTTTGACTATGCCTACCCTGAGCACCAATCACTACTTCTCATGATACACGGAAAGCGCTACAGACGCTATGCAGGTAAAAACTGAGGTGAATTCCTTCTTGATGCCATAAAGTTCTTTGTGTGAGAGAACTAAACATTATGGGAAAATATGCACTGGGTAGAAACTAAATTCTGCAGTTCATGTGTATACACCAAATACTGTTAATTTGACCAAAATTGTATGTTTTCTGTAATGCAGACATTGCTTTCTTAAGGAGCTAATGTATATGTTTTCTATGCATCCTGATGGTTTTTTTTCACCCCAAAGCCCTTTTATTTGCAGAGGTTAGCTTCTATCAATCATTGTAAACTATAAATTTTCACTGAAAATCTTATTCTTTTTGTCATAAAAGGAGCAAGTAATAAAACTGCTGATCATTCATTTAGAAAGAGCTTAACATTGAGAATGTACGGGATGCTCACTATCCTGAGGAAAAGCAGATTACATAGAGCCAAATAGTCTCAGTCAGACATAGTCTGTCCTCTCCCAAGCTGCAAATAGTACCTGTCCCAAGCTGCAAATTTCAATATCTTGAGATTGAAAATGAAAACATGTTACCTTCTTGCCATGATAGCTTTCTTAATGATACAGTTCTCTGTGGGGGGCCTCACAGCAGAGAATGATTCGACATGCCAAATAAAATTTAATGCTCAGGTACAAAGTAAATGTTCAGCACCCGGGGAGTCTCATTGTTATTGCATGGCTATAATTTTCTTTATGAATTTCTATTATTTGTGAACTTCATGGGAATTTATAGGAAACCTGTGATATATCAGTAGACTGACACAATTATTCCATAAAAAAGACATTTTGTTCTAGTTCATCAATGTTGGAATACTGACTAAATTATGTAATTAGCATTATGGGATTTTACACAGAGTTATTAACTCCTGCAGTCCTATCTTCACAACAGGAGACTCCTTAGGTTGAAATACCTGATTTCTTTTCCTAAGGTATTTTATTTCCTCTGAAGTGGTGTTTGCTATTAAAATCTTTTCTCCTCCAGTATTTCATTATCTTAAGTTTACTGAAGTACTTAGAGTGCTTAGAGGGCTCATGTAACTACATGAATATCTAAGAAAAGCAATTGGGGCACTACTGATTAACGTTTCTCTCTCTTATTGTGGATGACACCAGGAATTGAGTGCTAATTCATAAATGAGCTTTTTCAAAAACACTACATGGTGGTTTGCACTCATTGTGCAGCAAGGTAATTTTTTTCTGGTGAAATAGAATCACAGAACCTTTAGGGAAAAAACATGTCCCTAAGCACTACATTTACACATTTATTTTGATTGCTTCCAGGGACAATGATTCCCCACTTGCCTGGTTAACTTGTTCCACCACCTTTTCAATACAGAGATTTTTTCTAATATCCAATCTAAACCTCCCTAGGTGCAACTTCATCCCATTTACTCTTGTCCTATCACTAGTTACCTGGGATAAAATACAGACCAACCCCTCACTACACCCTCCTCCCTTCAAGTAGTTGATGAGAGCAGTTAGATCTCTGAGCTGCCTTTTCTGCAGGCTAAGCAACTCCTGTTCCCACAGATGCTCCTCATAAAACTTGTTTTCTAAAGAGTTTGGCAAAGGTGTCAAGAGTACAGCAAAAATACATAATGGGCATGGTAACTGTCAAAACTACTCCTGGAAATCTGGCAGGCCAGCAGACTCCTCAGCAGTGTTTCCAGCTTGGGTTCCATGGCAGGACAATCCAATGAGTCAGTCTATGACTTTAATATCGCTCATGATTCCTGTAAAAACTTAAATACTTCAAAAATTAATTAATAGGTTTTAAAAATCAGTCTAAATTAAAAGTAGTTAGAAACATGGAATTTATCTTGGACTAGTAATTCTTGTGGCTATACAGACATATTTAAAAGTATTAATGCTATGGTAATCAATGATTCAAGTTGGTGAGATTTGCTGAGATCTTGACCAGGACCTATAATTTGAACTGTTGATTACCTCATATCCTAAAAGTTATTGGACAACACAGACTTGCATTACAAAAGGAAAATGAAAACAGCCTGGATCAAAAAAAAACAACCAAGCAAGCAAATGATCAACAGGAATTTGGTATTAAATACATGAACATAACCCATAATCAGTTGTCACAATATATTGTTGTAACCCCAAATTTTACATACTCGGATTATGAATAGGTTGTTTTTTATATAGATCTGGAGTAACACCTGAAATTGTGCCAATTAATGCTGAAGAAACAGAATTAATGAAAACTTGTGAAGGAAAAAAACTTCATGTTTCTGTGTTTAAGAATTTTTTAATAGGGTTAGGTAAGACTTTATAGGGATCATCTCAGTTTTACTTGGGATTTTTCCCTACTTACCTCTGATAGCTTTTTTTTTGGTGACCACTAACCAAGACTGAAACAGTTAGCTGTAAGTCTGGTCTAATGTGGAAATTACACAAATTCATTTATTTGATAAACATAGTATCAATTTTTCTTTAAATATCTGACATTTACAACATATGTTTTCTTCTGCATTTTTATTTTTGTTTCTCTGTGTGTGTATGTAGATGTATGAATTATACACAATTCATAATTAACAGTGAGGGAAAACTTAAAAATATATGAGCAGTTACAGTAAATCTCTCAGTCTATACAATAGCAAAATAGTATTTTTTTGTCCCAGTGTTTTTCAATTAATCTTTTATTTAATCAGCCTCCCCTCACCAATTCCCAGAGGAGGCTAGAAAAAATACCTTGCTAGTATTTTTAAGATATAGGAAGATATATAAGGAAGATACATAATCTTCCTCTTGGTTTATTTCTGTTCTAGCTGAAATGACTCTTAATGTACTGTTGTTAATGTGAGGAACAAAATGTGACAGAGATGCGGGAGTTATGCTTCAAAAAAGAAGATAGAAACACAGAATCATTGTGGTTGCAAAAATCCTTCAAGATCTTTAATTCAAAATGTAAACTTAGCACTACCAAGTTCAGCTCTAACCCATGTCCCTAACTGACACATTTATGTCTTTTAAATACCTCAATTGATTTAACTCTACTACTTCCCTGAGCACTCTGCTCCAATGCTTGATAACCCTTTTTCATAAAGAAATTTTTCCTAATATGTAATCTAAAACTTCTCTGGCACATCTTGAAGCCATTTCCTCTTGTCCTATTGCTTATTACTTGTTATATATATCGACCCTCACCTGGCCAGAGCCTCCTTTCAGGCAGTTGTAGGGAGTGATAAGGTGACCCCTGAGCCTCCTTTTCTCCAGGATAAAAGCCCTGAGCTCCCTCAGCTGCTCCTCACAGGACTTGTGCTCCAGACCCTTCCCCAGCTCTGTTGCCCTTCTCCGGACTCACTCCAGCACCTCAGTGTCTTTCTTACAGTGAGGGGCCCAGGACGGGACACAGCACGTGAGGTGTGGCCTCAGCAGTGCCCAGTACAGGGGGACAATCCCTGCCACGGTCCTGCTGGCTGCACTATTGCTGATCCAGGCCAGGATGCCATTGGTCTTCTTGGCCACCTGGGCACACCCTGACTCATGTTCAACTGCTGTCACCAGCACCCTCAGGTCCTTTTCCACCAGGCATGTTTCCTGCTATGCTGCCCCAAGCCTGTAGTGTTGCATATGGTGTTGCTGTGACCCAAGAGAAGGATCCAGCACTTCATCTTGTAAATGCTCTTTTGCTAGTACATTTAAAACTGATTTTTTTTCTCCTGTGAGTCACAAGTCTTATAGTAAAGGAAGTAACAGCAGTGCCAGGAATAAATTATTTGGTTTTAAAGATTTTTCTATGATAAGTTACTACTGCTAGTGTTTTAAGGTACATCAAAAGTGAAGAAAGTACACACAGAATAATGATAAGAACAGGCAGTGTTTGGAAAAGATTTGAGGAGTAGCCTATTGGTAAGTCCACAACCTGGCTTTACACTGTCCTGACAAACTACAGTCTAAGCTTGCTTGAACAAAGCTTGAACTAGATGACTTCCAGAGAATTCTTCCAAGCTCAGTGATTTGATGATTTGTTCTTGGTTGATTTGGTTTCCAGGAGATTATGGTGTCCTGGACTATTTGATTCTGAAGAGAAATGTTGGAGAAAACATACATCTTGAGCTACCCTTTTTATGAAAATGTTAAAAGAACTTTCTTTTCATATGTCATGGAATAAGAAGATTTCTGAGATGGATCAGTTAGGCAGTATACAAAACCAATTTTCTACTCAACTCTGATGGCATAAGTGTTCTCGGAAGAGAGTGTACTTGTGCAATGCTATACAAAATGTCAGCATGATGTCCTAGTTACAGAATTGGTTTATATCAAGTTTTTACCTTGAGCTATGATTGAATGAACTCAAGCAATATTGGTGACCTGGTGAAGCATGAATACAGAGAGGTAGCAGCTCTATCAGACCCCTGTATAAAATTACAATCTCACATGCTATTATTATTTGAATTTCTACCCATATCTTGGCAGTTCAAGTGATCTGAGTTAATTCTTCTACTGAGGTTATTTATGTGTAGATGAAAGTGCTAGAATTTAACTGTATTTAAACTGATTTTGATTTTCAAGAAGATAAGCTTTGTGAAGAGAAGATAATTATAGTAATAAATTTATATTGTTGAGTTTATTCATAAAAAAGATATATTTGGGTGGTTGTTTAACTTAATGCTTCTCAGTGAGAATTGCTTTAAGACTTTATGAATTCTCCTTCTTTCCTTTTTAATTTTCCTGTCTTTGTTTTGAGTATTTAGATATGGCAGTGCCTTTTTAATTATCAAATATGTTTTTAGCAGAACTCTCCATATACTTTTATTGACACAGTAGTTTGTGTAGGCCTTTATTTAAGTGAAACTGTCATGTACAAGCACAGGAGGATCATCCTGAAATTATGACTTCTGTTGTGTGCATTTTGTTTTACCTGCATTTGTCAAGTTATGTTTTTTACAATTACATGCAATAAGAAGTTTTTTATTATTATTACTTAATGGACTATAAACATCTAACTTGAGTGGCATGGTTTTACTAGTTCATGTTTCAACAAATTGACAGCTATTGATGGCAAGAAACTGCAATTTGTTTAATAAATCACTATAAATTGCAATTTATTTCCATGTGTTCCTGCAACATTATTATTCAAAGTATTCCTTACACAAAACTATAGGCATTCTATTTTCCTGTTCATCTGAGGATATAAAATAGAATATCTTCCTCACTTTTTAGCAGGCTGGATGGGGGTCTGAGTAACCAGGTCTAGTGATGGTTTCGCTGCCCATGGCAGGGGGCTTGGAATGTGATGATCTTTAATTTTCCTTCCAACCAAAATCATTCTGTAGTTCTGTAATTCCAAGATACTTCCAAACATTCTATGCTTTACCTTCATTGACAAGTAATGAAAAATGTACATGGGAAATATAAAATTACTATAAGTATGTAGTAAATTTTTTTTTAAATCACATATTTCAACTCAGAATAGAGTTGCACATTGTGAGTGTTAATCTGCAAAAATCACCTGACTAGCTAGAAGTGAAAAGTCAAATAGAATATTAGGTATTATCCAGAAAGTCATAGAGAACAAAGTAATAACTGGCATGTATTTAAAAGCCAAGGGGAGTATTTTTTTGCAGAAAATGTAGAAATAAAAATTAAAAGTGTAAAAGGAAGTTGTGAAAAGGTTGTAAAGGTTGAAAAAAAGCACATAAATTAATAGAATTAACTATGAGTTTCTAATCCTAAATGCAACAGCCCAAATGACACCTCTATGTAAGAGACCTCTATGTAAACTTGATTTTAATGAAGGAATATTGGCAAAGAGGAAGTGAATCACTTTTAGTCTAGGGCTTTTTCTTACACTTTCCCTAATCATCTCTTTCAAAGTGCCATCAGATAGGATGCTAGGGTAGGTGTAGGATTAATATAGAATGTATGGCCACCTCTCCCTGTATCAAACAAAGTAAGAAGCTGTGGTGCTCACAATTTTTTTTTAAATTACAGAACGAAAACTGGATAAATTTATTTATTCTGAATAGAAAGTCAAATATTTATTTTTTCTGAATGCAAACTTTCTGGTGTGGACTGCTTACTACTGGGTAAAGAGAAAAATCTAGTAAAATCTAAGCCAACAATAGTAAACAAATAATACCTAAAAGTCTTGTTCATGCAGTAGTTTAATCTTGGTGAACTAAAAGGATATGAGTTCTGTAGCTTGGGTAGCAATTTCAAAGTACATTATGAAGATTTCAGAAGCTTCTGTAATATATTTATTGTTAGTGTAAAATACAAGACTATGTATCTTGTACTATTTCCTGATAAAGTGAACTGCATATTAACATTCTTTTAAAATAAGTCATGCCTCCAAACCTGTATATAGTGAAGCTTAGCATTTCCCTGCTTATGAAGTTGCTTAGAGACAGTTTGAAATGCAAGAAGTATACTCCAACAAGAAGGATGAAGTTGTTTTAAGGCAGTTCTGATCTCTGACCATAAAAAGGTCATATTAAAGTAATACTTGGAAAAATTTGAAAAAATAACATTTTGACATATAGAAGTTTTGTTTCAAATTCCTCTTTTTGTAGTTTAGTGTCTGTCATGGTGTAACCCCAGTCAGCAAACAAGTACAATGCAGCTGCTTGCTCACTCTCTCACAAGTAAAATGGAAAAGGGAATAGGAAGGGTAGAAGCTGGAAAACTTGTGGGTTGAAATTAAAGACAGCTTAATAGGGAACATCAAAGCTTCACCCACAAGCAAAGAAAAGCAAGGAATCAATTCACTGCTTCCCAAGGGGAGGGAGGAGTTCAGCCATCTCCAGGAGAGCAATGCCCAATCACATATAATGGTGACTTGGGAAGACAAACACCATCACTCCAAATCTTCGCTCTTCCTCCTTCTCCCACTTCATATACTGAGCATGATGCCACATGCTTGGAATATCCCTTTGGTCAGCTGGGATCACCTGTCCTGGCTGTGTCTCCTCCCAACCTCCCAGTCACTTCCAGTCCCCTCATCCCCATGGCATTTATAGAAGCAGAAAAGGCCTTGGCTGTGTGAGCTCTGCTCAGCAATAAGAAAAACATCTCTATATTACCAACACTGTGTTCAACGCAAATCCAAAAAACACCCCCATGCCAGCCACCATGAAGAAAATTAACTCTACCCCAGCCATGTTTTAGGAATGCTCGTTTAAATACAACAAGGAGTAATTGCATTATTACAGAAGATTATATTCTGTTATTTTGTTTTGCCTTGTTTTATTTAATTCAACTAACTCTGTCAGGTTTTTCTTTAAGAAAATGAAACCTTTCCATTGACTTAATGCTAGATATTGATCTGCTTGCCTGAAATACATTGTTTCTTGGTTTTTAAAGTCTGTTGAATTTTATAAAAGTCTAAAACTCTATGAAAGCATATTTAAATTTGCAAGTTTCTAGAACATCATAAAAGCAGGAGTATCTGTGGCTTAGCTGGATTACTTTTAGATCAGAAATTACTGGTTTTCTCTTGGTGCTGCTAGAGATTTCTACTCAAACTGATAATTTGTTCTGTTCTGTATTTTTTTAAATATTACTCCTTTCTGTAGCTTCATTTTTAAAGAAAGGGTTATTTTAATATCACTCATATTTCTTTAAAATTAATTTTCTCTACAAGTTAGGAAGATTATTGTGTTATTCAGCTCCACTTGCAGAGAGAGGATAAGGAGACAGGTTAATCCAGAACTCAGCCTTAGAAAAACTTGTAGTCTCAGAACATTTAAAAAGAGCTTTTTGGACACATGATACTGGTGGGTTATATGCGTTGTTTCTTCAGCTTGATGAAGATTTTCTCAGGTAAGTCACAAAGCATATTCTGGTATTTACTGAAATGAGTCTGTATCTTTTCCTGATGAAATGTTCCATTTGTCCCAGCAGCTAGGTTTCCTAAACTTGTCTTGCATGTAATCAATAATCATGGAACTAGCCTCACTTATCCATTCTTGCAGGAAGAAACTTTTTTAACATATTTTTTTCCTCATCCAGACTTCCCTAGAACATGGTAATTTCTTCTGCTGGTACTGGAAATTTTTCTGCAAAAATTATTCATTAGTTGTGGCAACAGGGAAATTGTAATGCTTTCAGATACATGAATATCCTGAAAAAGTCAGTCATCCAATATTTGAGTGGTTGAAGGATGATAAAAATGAACAAGAGTAGTGCGTATTGTAAAAAAAAAAAAAGACAAAACTTAGTTCAGTGATGTTGAGGTTAATGTGGTTTAATTTGCATTTCTGAGGACATTGCATTTCTGAGGACACAGGAGTATATACAAGCTTTGGCCCAGTCCCAAATATTTGACATAATTGCCATAAGGGAAACCTGGTGGGATGAGTCTCTTGACTGGATTGCACTGCTGGATGGCTACAGGCTGTTCAGGAGGGGTAGGCAGGGCAGAAGAGGTGGAGGGGTGTATTAAGGATGGGTTAAAATGCACAGAGCTCAGATTTGGCAATGTCAGATGAGGCAATATCAAATCTGAAAAATTTCAAAGGATGTACTGGAAGTACAGATAGGCCAAGTCTGTATTTTATTGTATATACCTCAGCAATCATATGACCTGCTAGATAACTCTGATTCTTAGAGTGGAAAAATTGGTGGTAAGGACTTGTGGGTTAAGCTTTTTGCAATTGGACTCTTAGGAAAAAATATCATTTCCCTTTTGGGAAACAAATGACACCTGCACAGTACTTTGCTGTGCCTATGTCTGGAAGTAAAGCTCTACTATCAGAGGGTCCCAATATTTTGTAATGTGGTTGGAATGTTATGACCATATTTTAGCACATTTATTGAAAAAATTAAGAATTAATAGCTTTATTTCCATAAGGTGGGTGAGATCAGTAAAAGCACTTCATCCCAGTATTTCTGTCAATAAAGTCACTTGTTTCAGGATCTGAAAGAAAAATATTAACATGAATATTTTGTCAGCTTCCTTTCATATGTCCCTGTCACAAAGGTGCATTTACAGCAATAAGTAAAGTATCTGTTTCAAAGTTTTCACTTATCCTGAAAGATTTGATATATGTGATGACATATAACTCTTTCCTTTACGTAATGGGATGGAAGAAGCTTTTTTCCATGCTAGAAACTTTACTTTTTTTTGCACATGTGCATCCCAACTTCCTGTGTAGAGGCAAATATGTCTGAGTACTTCATAGAACTCCAGATAACAGCAAACAAACTAATTTCTTAAGGCTAGTATGGGTTAGTCTTTGTTTCTTGATTTTTCAAGTACCACTAATGGGCTAAATTTTGTACTAACATTTTTGGAACATTCTGGCAAGTATGTGGCTTAGTTATGAATTCCATAGGATTTGAGATTATTACTGAAGTCAGTCCTCCTATGCAAATGACAATGCATCATGAGCCTGAGGTGAGAGTAGTTCTGCCTTAATGAAGCCCACAAAACCTATGTCTGTATACCTAGCTAAACCCGTATATGAGGTTTCTCATTAAATGTGTAGCAGAGAATGCAGTACTCTTGGCATAAACTCCTGTATTAACAGATCTGAAATTCAAATCTTTATCATCAATATGACTTTGAATAACTTGTTCCAATTATTTCTTTCTTCCCCTTCTTCTGGCATGATGTTGCTGAGTATGTCCCTATATGCAGACAATATTAAAAAAATATGCTGTCAGAAAAGTAGTCACCAGAGATAAAAAAGAAGAGCTTGCGTAAAATTTTCTGATTAAAGAAGTGCAAGACTAAGAAAGTTGTCAAATAAATCAGCACCTGGGATGAAGACACCAGAAGTGTATACAAAGTCCTGAGACTGGAGCCTTGGATTTTAGACCTTTGGGATAGGTAGACCTACTTAACCTCTGAGATAGACCTACCCTATTTCTTTCCAGGAAACAAGTGACAGGACAAGAGGAAACAGCCTTAAGATGTACAACAGGAGGCTTGGATTGGACATTAGGAAAAATTTCTTCACTGAAGGTGTTGTCAAGCATTGGTGCAGACTGCTCAGGAAGGTGGTTGGGTCATAATCCCCGGAAGCATTTAGAAGATGTAGATGTGCAGATGGGGTGCTTAGAAATGTGGCTTACTGTTGGACCTGGTAGCATTTGTTTTACAATTGGGCTCAATGATCTGAAAAAAACTTTCCCAAACTAAATTATTCTTAAGAACGCAGCTCAGGATCAAGGAGTGTTTATTGAGTTAGACTTTATTTTTCTGCTAAATTGAAAATAATCTCATGCAGATGAGCCTGGGAACCTGAAAGTCTGGTAGGAAATTCCCAGGGTCTCTGGCTCAGAGAAAGACATACTTGTACAGCACTATTTTTGTCATCAGTTTCATGTTGGTGTGTTACAAAACTCTGTCATATATACCACCTAAATGACGATGGCACATTTGAGGAGATGTTTCCTCTAAAGTCAAACTCACTGGATAGTTCTTACATCTCTATAGTAATATGATGTACTTTGTGTGATACTGATAGGTACACTCTTCTACTGTAACGTGAGTACTTCAATTTGTTCTCTTAGAACAGGTGTTTTTCCAGTTCTTTCAGACTTCCTGTGCCTCCCAGGATTCCTCATTCTCAAAGGAGATAAAGGACCCTGTACTGTCTTTTTTAGACATTTTTCTGTGAAAATAATTTGCTCTGTTGAATTAAAACAATTTTTCTTCCTTAGAAAACTCCAAGTATTTCCTGCAAATTATTCCTGCAAATTTCCTGCAAAGTATTTCCTTTTCATTTGCCCCAAGTATATAACTTTCATCCTTCTGAATACATAACAGGAACAAGCAGGATGGGTATTTCTTGTACTATTAACAATTCCACTATTTCAATCTGACTAACAATATTATTACTAAAATTTTTAATTTTTTCAATGTAAATGAGTAATAATTTATGCTGAGATGCATAATCACATTTTAAATGGTGTAATTATTTTAAACCACTTGAAGAAAGATATAGCAAAAAATTACTCTGAACACACGTAGAGGGTTTTTTTACTAAAAAATATTTACATCATAAATAAAAAAAAAAAGAAAAGAATTGCCTGACAGAATAAAATTTAATTTTATTTAAGTATGATTTTAGGAGTATGAATCATCACTGTTTTCTCCTTTTCCATACTGCAAGTAATGAACAGCAATAAATCTAGTCATAGAGGAATGCATCATTGAAACAGTCTGTGAATAATACATTCTCATTTACTTTTTAATAAAAATTAGAGAATCCAAGAGCAAGAACATTTACTGGCTTGATAGTTTCCTTCAGTTATATTTTCAAAGCATTTAAATAGTTATTGGTGAGGAAGAAGTGAAGAGAATGTAGGAATGGAAAGTAGAACATTGCTTGAAAGAAGAGTAGTGTATTTAGTCTAAATCTAAAATAGCTATGCTAATAAATAGTGATTGTGGATCTCTAACACACTCATAGCTCAATGGGAATTGTATCAGTTCTCCAGGTATAGTAGCTAAGGCATGGTGATGGTGAAAGTATTGCCAGTGCCATTAATATTTAGAGTAAAGCAGAAAAGAAATTCCAGATGATAATAATACTATCAAGCCAGTACCTGTTCTTTGTGTCCTGTAAATATATTACTGGTTTGTAAAATGCTAGGTACGTAGCTGCTGTCTTTTTTGAGGAACTGTTTGAACACTTAAGGTAATCATAAATAGTGCTATGTCACATTTTAATAAAACATAAAATCATTATTTCTTATTCTAAGTAAAGGTATAAAATTAATATGTAGGTGTTTTCATAAAAATATTCTGCTGTAAACAAGAGAATTATTTTGCGTAGATGTAGGTAGAATTATTAGAGATTATTATTTCCTGACTCAAGCCAGTCTTGAGTCACAGAACTGAGTCAAGAAGTTGTTTTGTAGGTGGGATAGTAACAACCCTATTACTCATTAGGAGAAATGGTGTCAAACCTCCAAAATGAGCCTCTGGCTCTTTGGTACTCAGCATGCCTCTGTGCTGCAGGTAAACGAACTGAGGTGATTACTTTAGCGCATTTTTCATATAACTTATAATTCAATTCTGCTACTGGACATGACATTGAAATGCAAGAACACAAGGCACTGTATCCCTCAACTAGTGTTGCTTTTAAAGAGCACTGTGCTGGCATGTCAAAGCTGTTAAAAGAATGACTGCAGCACTGGGTTTTTTAAGTACTTTCACATTTGTCTATTTGCTCTTTGAAGAGAAAGGAAAAACTTTAGGATACCAGTAGTCATTTGATCTGTGTTACAAGACTGAGCTTCAATTGGAAAGAATGGGAAGCTGTGCTAAGGTGGGTTGGTTAGGGATGATTTAAGAAGCCTCACTACACACTTTATTAGAGACGTATACTGTGATGCTTTTAAAAAATATTTTAAACTAAACTCTAAGCAAGGTGAGAAATAGATTATCTTTTTAAGTGTGTCAAGTGGTCTGCAGAGAAGTGGCAAAAAAAACAATCTGCATTTCAGCGTCAGGACTCTTTATTTTTTGACTTCTCTCAGGCTGTTTTTATTTTCTGACAAACTTGTGATATGTGGCTGACTTTATTCGTTAGGTTACAATGGCTTATTTGTGCACAAAAATCTATGCCTACTAATAAGCAATTACTGATAAGAGCTAAGAAACACGCCTGCTAATTAGGAGGCCAGCAAATGATCCCTCGAGTGTTGCAATCTTTGAGCCTC